>VUYV01000207.1:475847-510046 GCA_008711295.1 Anarhynchus alexandrinus | reverse complement strand
TAAAAAAAAGAAACCAGTCTGGACACGTGCCTGATTACAGACACCAATACAGGCAACTGATCAACTCACATAGTATTTGGACAAGAGGAAAAACCAGCTATAGCATGGCATAGTAGACAGAATTGCACCTAAAATCATCACTTTTTTTTCCATGTCATCATTCAATTTCTTTCTTCCTTCCTTTTGCTTCTTCATAAGCATCCATGGAATTACCAGCTTAAGTAAAAAAAAAAAAAAAAAAAAAAATAGAAAACAGCACTAGCCTCATACTGTTCAAACTGGGTGAGCTGGCAGGGCTATGAATACAAGAAGGAAACTCAGCGCCCTGCATGCGTTACGGAAATTGTTCAGAGACAAAAATTGGAACAGCAGCAGTTTCAAGGGATGAATGGAATGGGAAAGTTGGAAAGAGAAAGGCATAGAGGAAAAAAAAAAAATCCCTGCTGTGCGGGTATCTTATCCACAGCAGAAGATATGCAACAACTGAAGAAACATAGCTTCTTCAGTTAGAGGCAAAAAACCAAGACTCGTTTTACTTGGAGGAAAAAAAGAAAAAAAAAAAAAGAAGAAAATATTCACATTTTTGTTCTAATAGTTTTGTTTATCCTGGCCTTGGAGACCTATAGCTGTTGACACATCCCTCTTGGCTCACCATGGACAAAACAGCTCAGTTTAGAGTCCAGTATTCAAGCTGTGGCTAGAAGGTGGAAACTGGCCTTGAAGTGCACTTCTGCGGATCACTGTTCAAGCCTCATTGGTTTGTGTTTATGAGAACTGATGCTGTTCCAAGTATCCTCTTGATGATGAGCCATTTAAACAACACACGTAGGGAGCTGAATTTGTCTTAATCTTGCTTATTCTCCCACACAGGGAAGTTTGCGTCATGTTAGATCAGATTCTAAAAGCTAAAGTAATTCACATGAACAAGAGCAATCATGAAGTACTGAAGAAACACTCCATTTCTGCCGTTCGCTGGCTCACATCTATACAATCTCCCTGTGGCTATATGAACATATTTGTGGTATGTTGTACAGAGGACGTTTGGGGTTGGTTTTTTTTGGTTGGTTGGTTTTGGTTTTTCGTGGGTTTGGTTTTGGTTTAAGATTTTTAAATGGGTTTTTATAATTCGAAAACTCCAATACCTTAACAGAAAATAATCAAGTCACTTCCAACACGCAGAATGAAAAATGAGGGTTGAAACCTCATTGTCTCCCCCTCCCAAGAAATAGACTAGCCGTTTTCCAGCAAGTCTTAGGTGTTTCCTCTAGGATTTCCTATGGCAAGTTAATATTAATTCTACCTTTTGTTAGAGAGACTGTAATACTACTCCCATTTTTTGTATTATAAACTATGATTCATGCGCGTCTAATATTTTACATTGGTGGATAATATACACATTCTTATTAAAAACTAGGTTAATCTTTTTTAATTAGCGTGGCTTTGAAAACTAAATAGGCTAACCTGAATTCTTCTGCCTGCACATAAGTTGCCAATTTTCAAGGTTATGTTATTGCTATGTCTAAGTTAAATTATTAAATAGGCAATGTGGACAGGTGTACCTCAAAGCAAGGAATTTAGACCCAGTTTGTGCCATCCAGTTCCATTAACAGAGCCACAGAAGAAGAGAGATTTTAATTTTCAATCAATATATCTCAGCAGCAAACTCATTAGCCAACAATCAACCAGAATGCCTTGCCTCATATGGACCTCCTGGAGCTGGCGCAGCTGTATGAGAAGCGTTGCCCAAAGCATGCACATTTTTTTAGTTATTCACCATAGAACAGTTATTCTATTGGATTCAATAATACACCTCAATGTGTAAATGGGCAAAAGTTCATCTCTAATCGCACAAAGAATCTGTTAATCCTTGAAGGAGCACACAGAGATCAACTGTACACTTCACGGAAACTAGGCTGTATACTTCAGCCACCTCTGTCTCATCATCAGATAAAGTTTATCACTGTGATACATGAGATACTGTTTAAAATTATGGCTAGCCCACCTCTGAGAGGGAGAAAAGCAGACATGGTGGTAGAATTGAAAGGGGTAACATTACCACCTAAAGTTCTTTTTAAATTTATTTCTTCGTGTTCAAAGTCATCCAAGGCAGAAGATGAGGGCTCTCTAAGTGAGGAACAATGCTTAAAGATTAGTTGTTTTAAGCAGTAAACTGCCTGTGTACAGGTGAAAGCAGCTCAACTGTACCAAGTGTCCAATCCTGTTTGACACTCAATGGCATGGATTTCTGCATGGCTTAAAGAGCAAACAGTAATCAGCTGAGACATCGGTTTTGTGCTTGTTTTCATAAAAAGATAGGGAAGCCAATCGCACCAAACATCAAACCTTAAACAGGACACCTCTTTACTAGCTCCCAAAGCTTTCAGTAACCAAGCCTATTAATAACAATGAAATAAAAGTTCACTACGCATTTTTTTCCTCAATGCTAAATTAAAAAGCTAGACTTTAAACAATCCAGTCTTTACTGTATATAGAGTTGTAATATTTGCATGCTTATTGCGGCTACTAAATACAATAATAATGATGTCAAACATGACCGTGCGCTTGCCTAGGTAAGACAAATTTATGTCTCTATATAGCCAGAAATTAATACCCTAACATTTGTTTTCCCATGATTCACGGGGTTTCAGGAATTGTTACGATGTACTAGGAGGGGCAATGAAAGGCCTACTAAAATAATGGATTAAGAAAACTCTCAGTACAGCAGGACTTGAAAACACACTTATCACAGCTGTAATTACAAGCCTGAATGGCCACAGCTGATCCCTAACCTCAAACACTGCTTACACTCCCATTCAATGAGTGTGCATTAGGAAAAAAATCTTTACTGTGGCCTTCTTAAACAAACATTTCCTTGTACCTGTTTTAAAGGTTCTACTAGTTTAACCTGTTTATATAGAAAGAACCAGACCATGACATTACAAAATTAGAGCACTAACTACCTCAAAGTCCTCAGGTTGTTCAGTTTTTCATAGGTCTCACCACTGTCTTTTTGCTGAATTGTTTCAGGAAGGGAACTGCAACCATATTCACCTGCTGTTTGACATTGGCAACTCACCACTCCCTCTAACAATTGCTGAGATTACTCTACCCAGGAATGCATACTAGAAATTTTTCCCTGTAATGTCCTGAACAAACTGTGGATGTCTCAGTGTATTTGGTTTTTGCTAATGAATTGTCAAAGAGGTCCAGCTGGTTACTGTAAAATAAAAGCAGTACCTTTCAAAAAACAGAATTATGTTCTACATCTAAGTAACTTTCTCCTAAGCTTGACTGTGACACCAGTCCAGCTATGAATTCTTTAAGGCAGGTGCTTATTTTTTAATTGGACTAACAATGACGCCAGTTGAGGTAGCCAAGTACAAAAAGCTCAAATTTTGCCAGTTTGGGGATGTTTTATTTCAGTCTCAAAGGTAATATTAATCATGGAGAGAGAAAAAAACAAGAATTAAAATACTATTCTGGTTGCGTACACATAGTGGATGGGACAAGAAGAGTCTCAAATTGTATTAACAAAACGTCAGGCTGGACTTCAACAAAAGCATTTTGCTGGCAAAGACAACAAAGCTCTGGAATACACTGCCTGGGGAGGCCTCTAGATCTACCCATATCCACTAGACCCCTTTAAGAAGGTTAGACAAGCACGTCAGGAGTCAAGGGACAGTTGACTGTGACTTGGGAAAGTAGGTGAACTAGAGAAGTGAGTTTCAAAGTTCCTCGTATATAGCATACACTTTCTCCATGCTCTGAAAAAGATATCTATACATACATGTATACATACACATGTGCTTCCCCACCTATGTACATTCTATGGCCCCATAAAACTATACACCTCTTAAACACTGAAAAACAGTGCTGAAAAGGACTTTATCTACCTAATGAATAATCTACCTAATGATCTCACACGGAAGATGCACGAGAGGGAAAACAAGAGAACAGACTACATAAACCTGCTCCCAATCTATGTTCGACACAAAATGAAACACCTGTTAAGGGAAAACCAAAAAAGGTCCAGCTCAAAATCTCTTTTGGTTCAATGATTTTGGAATTCTTCAGCCAAGCAGGCAAGCAGGGTTCAAATCTCTGTTCTGCATCAGGTATGGAAACACAGAAGCAGTCACTGTTTTGCGAGTTTTACAGCTGACATATAAACCCCATCGGGAACCAAGTTCTGTTCACTATGCATCTTTGCTTTTATTTAAAAAGCCTGAAAAATTACAAACTTTTTTCCCTTGGCTTGAACTAATATTATAAAAATATTTTGGAGCTACTCGGAACATTTTGCATCTTTAGCCACTCAACCCATAGGGGAAAAAAGTTAATTACACGGCCCAATTATGTATTTAATGTCCCAGCGCCAAGTCACTGTATGTCCACAGGGAGCATTAATAAATATGATATATCTCACTTTACAAAAGTTGTGATTACCATTTTTCAATAACTGAAGCTATGAGCAATATGATACTTCTCATGCCTAATGAAATTGAACCAAAATGGCAAATCCTATTTGAATTTAGCTCAAATGCCAGTTTATTGTGAACGTGCTCTCTTTTTGTTCCTATATATAATGTCAACATTGAGGGCTGGATTTCTGAGAGTGCAGCATACCAGGGCACAGCTGAGAACAAACAGAAGCAGCCAAGCACACACAATAACAAGCCTCTAATTTGGTGCCTAAATGAGAGGTAAATATTCCAGGGTAAAAAAAAAAAGAACACAAAAAACTGTACAGCTGCTTATTTTCAGAATCACTATACCTTAAAGACTGTATGTACAAATGATCCACTTTGCATTTCAGTTACTGAACACATGAGAAGTATTTAAGAAGTTTCCTCTATGGAATAGAAAACATCACAGTACTTCTCGTCCAAAACCCATTAAAGTCAACTGAAAGACTTTAATTCTGTCTTATGTTGCACATATGAAATCTGCGTGCATGCATTAAAAACCTTTCATTAGTTCATAAAATTCCTTTTTTGTAATGAAAAATGTAAAGTCTATTTGAGGAGGAGAACATAACCTTTCTGCAACTGCAATACAAAGTACAAAGTTGAAAGACAAACTGAAGACAAAAATCTTTGGCTGCTGATACAGGAGGAATTGAGAGACATAATAGACATTTTATTTTCAAATATAAGAGACTGGCAATAAAAGAAAAAAAAGGCTGAAACTACTTTGATCTGTAATAATATAAAAACCATTGCCACTTGGTGTTTTTACCTCAGCAACCTGATGCTTTTGTTATGGGTTATTCATATTCTGCTTCTGAATGGCTACCGAAATACCACCAAGCTGTGGGCTCCCATTCAAATACTGACATAGACACATCTTTCTTGCTTTGAAGACAGACAAAATAGTTGTAAATTGGTATGTATCGCTGTAGACTAGCAAACCCTAGTATTTCAATTATGAGTGAAAGTGAAGAGATTCCTACAAAGGAAACAAAATTGGTAACTTTCCTGGCCATACAGGCATGATGGTTACAGCGTAATTTAACATAAAAGCAAACTTTATGAATTGTGTGCCAAATTATCTTCAAGTGTAAGTCTTCCAACAAATTATACATATCATCAGCCTTTGATATGCTTCGTTTGATGCAGAAACATGCTATCAACTCCCCAGTTAATCACTTCCAACATACCAGAATATAGGAAGGTCTAAATACCAACTCATACAGAATGTGTGCTTGTGTATTAGTGCTTGCCATCCCTGCTTGCACTACCAGATATAAAGGCATTTTAAAAGGCATTTTTACCACATAAAGGCTACTGCTAATATCACTATGCCAGGCCTTTTTACTAGAAACTTCCAAAACTTGAAACAGTGGTTCATTGAGTATATGCACATAAGATTAACCCAAAGTTAAGTCTTATGATTTTAATAGTTTTTTGGAATAAAAATAATCTGCTTTTTACTCAAAAACAAGAAAAATACCACGTTCCCACAGAAACAGTTAATCTCAGGTGAATCTGTTTCAGAGGCTACAGCTGAACACTACCCAGGCCTGGAAATATTCTAAAACAAATTAAAAAATGTACCAGCAAGAAAAATAAGTGATTTCCCTAAGCATTTCCATAGCTTGCATAAAGACATCAATTACCATAACTTGTCTCCTAAATTAATGATTCACAGTGATGGATTATTCATGCAAGTCGGCCAGCTGAACATTATACTTTGACTCTGGGGAGAAAGTATAGCATGTCTTAATTAACTATATTTTGTATAAGCCAGAAGACAGTCAGAAAAATTTTATTTCTCTAGTCAACCAGGTAAAATGTAAGAAAATAAAACTAGTCAGTAGTCTTCATAATCCATATTTAAAGTAAACTGGCAAGAGCATGTTGCCTCAAGTGAGCTCCGTAACATAGTTCCAAACTGCTGTTTTGTTGCACGAACTGACTTCAGATCTACTCCATTTAAGCGTGAAAAAAGATGGAAATTTCATGTTAATATGCTGTTTCTTGTCGTATGCACAACCTCAGAAGACTTCAGTGATGGCACAATTCTTGTTTCAAAAGGGTACCAAGTGTTTTCACAGCCTTGATTGAAATCCAACTCAACACCGAATTTTGCTATGAGTAAATGATACATTATTATCTCAACTATTTTCTAAACGAATGCTGTATTCTAACAGCCTCCTTGAACATACATAACATTAATGTGTTGTCTATTGATGATATTTGTTACTTTGATCAGGACAGTGCAAAATACTTCCACAATACAAACAATATCTAGGATTTGCAATTGTTAGCTTTCAAAGTGTTATTCAATCACAGAACTGAAAGATTTACAAAATAAAAATGGGAAGTCTATGACGAATGTTACCATTTATCCTTAGAGTAAGTAATACGAATGATCTAATATCTCCAAAAATCTATACCAAGCTGCTCTAGGATAGCAAAGACCGCCGTGCCTGATGAATTACATGACCACCTAGTTGCTTACATGGCTTATATACAATACATTAAGGTTGTTAAAAGTATTAATCACATTCAAATAGACCACCTTTTAACAAACTAATACCCAGACGCCTCACACTCATTACTGGATTTTATAAGTAGGAAGAGTCTGTTTTCTTTTTATATTGGAGAAACACAGGTTAAGTATAGATTAAATGACTTGTCCACTACCAAAGGATCTAAAAACGAGTAAGCTGTTTTTCTTCTTCCTTTAGAACTATCCTATCCTTTGGTGTTACCTTCTCTGAACTCCCAGGACATTCCTACAGCCTTGGAAAGCAAAAGTTTAATTTTGTTCTTGTTCTGTTGGTGCTTCAGCAATATTTCTACGGATTCTTCTAAAGCCCTACGATTCTTAAGGAATTAAGAACTCAAAGATAGGATAGTTACATAGATAAGGATTAGGAAAGGATGGTGAATATCAATTCAATTAGTCTGTACCAATCCTGAAATGACAAATAGTGGGAACACCTATTTTCATATATCTGCCTCCGCAGGGCTTTCACTACAGGTAAAGATGACACTGTATGAGACATAGCTCCTTGTAACAACTCTTATATGCAGATTTGAACTTACGTTGCTTTCCTCTCCTTTCAAATACAAGATACGCTAGTGTTCTTGTTGAGCAATATGCTTCCATCACTTCAAGAATTTATTTTCATTGTGACTGAGTGGAAGTTTGTCCTCTTGAAGCTAAAGGGTATTTTGCTGTCACTTCATATATGAAGACCTGGTATCAGTTATGTCAAATTCACAAGTGTACTGTGTTTTGATATTGTATGCACATTTTCCTCCTTCACATTCCTATATGAAAAATTACCAATGGCATTTTTTCGCCTCATGCGTATCATCCCCTCAAAATAAATCTACTTACAGTCAATTTGTTTCTTACTCACTTTCATGGGTATCTTCTCTATACACCCTGCTGCTCCATATTCCCCATAATTAGACATTTCTGGTTGCTTGTTTTTCTGATATTTGTTTTTCTCAGTATCTCCTCGTAGATCTAATATCCTGCTTTCTTTAGTATTTCAACACATGCATGATAGGGAGACCAGATGGAAACTGCCAGATACAGATGATGCCAAGTTATCTTCTGTGCAAGTGGAGACTCCAAAAGCTCTAAAATCCATGTGGATTTTTGTGCTACCATGACATTTTCTATGCCTCAGAGATGCTGGGGAGCACTAACCAAAGGCACCCTCCCACAGGGAACTGAGAACAAGCATGGTTGTAGCATGCAGTGACCACACAGCTGACATGAACTGAGCAGCTGCATTCAGGCAAGGATTGCATGCAAGACTTCAGAACCTGTCCCCAGGAAGAAAAATGAGAACACTTAGAACTACAAAGCAATACAAACATTGTTTCAGGCTGCTTAGTCCTATCAGGCATCCTCCTTCCATTAAGAACATTACCTCATGTCTTGCCAAATTCCCAATAGGTATTTAGAGATGCTCTTTACACACCTGAATTTGTCAGATGAGGGGCAGGGGGAAGTGTGGGAAGAAGTTATTCATCAGCTTAAAAAAAAAAATCTTCTAAAAAACCACTTCTGGACAGGTACACATGGGGGTGGGATATTTCACAAGACTACTGTTATTTTCTGTCTGAACTGGCAGTTTATTACTGTACGAAGTAAGGAGGTGGGCAATGCCCCATGGAGATTAAAAGAAGTGAAGATTTGTACGTGCACACTGCAGGAGCACAGAGCACCACGCGCATAGCAGAAATGCTAGAGCACGTGGAGGGAGATCTCTATGGTTAGGCCTGGACACGGAGGGAGACTGATAAAACAGGCGAGCAGATGAAGAGGGAAGGCCCAATTCTGACACAGAGCAATGACCCAAGGCAAAACATTCCTTCCAGACTTTCACTACTATCAGTTACAGACAACACATAATCCCTATCCCCATATGACCTATACTTAGGTCAACATTACTGCAGGACTGTATCAACCAAAGACCAAAACAGTGTCGAATTAAAAGGGTTCAGATCCACATCTCCTGTGTTTACGGCATAAGCACTAGATGATTGTTCTTTGCAACACCTTGCCTTACTTCTCTTAAGAGATTCTCAGACACTGCTGTCCTCTTCTTCCCAGCTCTGAAATTTGCGGACTTCCACTAATAGCTTCTTTGGACAGAGAGAACTGGGAGAACAGATGTGTTCATTAGTGACTGGACCAATCACAGCCAGAGACAAAGGACAAGGGAAAAAAGAAGATGGTCCGTAGCACATGCAGTCATGAAACAAGTTCTTATTTTTCATGCTAGGCCATGGAAGTGGAGCAGGCACATTAAGCATTAAACTAAAAGTCTCTTCTGTCATCTTCAACTCGAACGTCAGCTTTGTCAAGTATTATCTGAATGTTTATTTTAGAAGTGTGGAGTCAGCTTTGGTTTTTTACTTTTTTTTTTAATAACCAAAACTCCTGCTGCCTGTAATGTTACTGTGAACAAACAATGTTACTTTAATAAAGAGCTTTTTATTCACCATATGTAAGTGCACATGCTTTTAAAGACAACATAGAATTACTACAGAATTTTAAAAGTCCATATCCAGTTTAATAAGAGACTAGTTTATTCCTCTTTAGTACTTGTAAGAATCATTAGACATCTTTCAACTCCCACTAATTACTTTGTTTTTGGCAGACATTACTGTTTCTTCCTCCTGCTTTTTTGAATAAATCTGAAATTAACAAGTCAATAAACTGACATATTTACAGTAAAAATAACTTGGCTTCCCCCTCTTCTTCCTCCCACTTTTCATATTTCTCTTTGCAGATGAAAAGGTTATCAGTTACCTACAGGCTTTACATATACTTACAGCAGTTAGGGTAGGGACCTAGGCATCTTTCCTTTACATCAACAGGACTGCAAGTTGAAGACCTGATATTACAGTAAGCTCTTCATGTTGACTTAGGTCTTGATTAATAGCTTTAAATAGTTTAGAAACTAGAGCAAACACTTTTTTTTGAAAAAAGATATCTGAGAAAGAAAACACGAGTTGCTTCAGTGAACTCAAATTGCATGTGAAGTACACAATCATGAAATGCTCCAAGAACTGCTTTAATTTAAATGTGGAAAGAAAAGCATTTGAAAAGGGCAGTTTCAGTGTACCAATTAAAAAAGATGTCTTAAATCTTTAAACCTATTTTCTTTCTAACTACAACTTACATAACTGAGATGTACGGGGAAAACTGGGGCAGTGAACACTACCTGAGAAACAGTCCATAGAAAACTACCATAGAAACAGTTACTGAAAAACGACGTTTTGCTATACTGTCAAGGAAGGAGGCAGTCTCCAGTGGCTAAGTGATCATGAGGAGTTCAGACAGGCTGTCTTTAGCAGAGTACCCATGCTCCTAACATTATCTTGACATGTCAAGGTCAGTTAAAAAAATTACGTTGAAAAGTAGATGCCCAAGTTCTCCAGCTTACTCAAAACATCTACAGGAGAATCAAGGGCTGGAATGGCATCACTGCTAAAAAAGTACCAGCTGCAAAGTGCAACTAATGAGTGTTTGGGCATATTATCTTATTGCAAAGGCAATTAAAGTTTTTGCTTCCCTGTGGTGTCTGAGCAAAATTAGCAGAATTCAGTCAGAATTCCAAAAGCAAAATAAAGCCTTAAATATGTTGCTCAAAAAAGTTAGAATGCAAACTATAGTCTTCTCAGATAAGGAAGTCCCCCAAAGCCACTGCACATACAGAGATGGATGACAAAAATAGATGAAAACAGAAGAGCAAAGGAAGTGAAGTTCTTCCGAGGTTTGCAGAGATCATGCCTAGCTAACAAGTGCCTGGTTTTGTATATTTAAGAAAACCCACTGCACACATGGTACAGTTTCAGTTTCAATTCTGACAGAACTGATCTTTCCAGAAGCAGGCAATTGTCCATTAGCCCCATCAAGTCATCATGAGTTTAGATTTGTCAGACATACACAGCAGATTAGAAACACTTTACATTATTAAGCAATTATGTGGTTAGATGTAATGGTAATGGTGGGAAAACTGCAGGGCTGAAGTAGATAAATATGTGGTAAGATGTCTTCCAATTAACAGGCTAGCTGTTTGGTTAAAACTGAATATAACCACATAATTTAACTTCTTCTAGCCAGAATATTACTTGTCATTCTTGATTGTTCATGAGAGAATAGTCTCAAGGCTTGAAAAGATATTTCTCAAGAATTATCATAATATTTATACACTTGACTAAACCAAAAATCCTTTACAACACAGGAGGTCAAATCTTATTAACCCAAAAGCCAGACGCATATTTAACTCACTAGCTTGTATCAATACGAAATTTTCGCTTTTCCCATCTCATAGCTACAGCTGATTTGCAATGACTCTAAAAGACCAAAAAGGACGCAGATAACTCACACAGCTTTTATCATCACATTAGCCACAGTCTGCAGTTTTCATAATCATTAGCTTTGAAGTGTATTAAACAAAGCAGGACATGACCTTACAGTTGATATTTCAATCACACCACATAAGAACAATTCTTTATCATACATAATCTATTAAGGCCACCAACTGAGATGCTATTCAAAACTACTCAAAACACAAACAGGCAGTAAAGAACAGTACTGTTGCACAGCCCAATGAAGCCAGGCAGCGACCACGCTACAAGGGAGTTCACTGCTTTTAAATGCGGAGTCACCAGACAACTTCCAACACGTACCTCTGATTTTGGCTGGGCGGAGGGATCAACAAGGAGCAGAATGCGTGCATGTGTACGACACTAACAGAAAAAAGAAATTGAAACGTTTAGTTTTAAAATAATGCAATGTAGTGTAGTTTTACTTATTAACAAAATGCACAGATTAGCTTATCTACATTTATGTTTAGTACAATATGTAATTACCTTTTTAGAAACAGAATTTTGGGGAGGGAAAATGAAAAAAGATGACATGGCATTCTTTCAGTGCAGTCAGGAAATCGAAGAGATTTCATACAGGCATTCATCCTACTTGAATTCTCAAAGTACTGTGTCATTACAGACCTTCTCCAACACAAACCCCCTTTCTAACAACTGTACTAAGCTATTTACACTATAAAAAGTTGTGCAAAAAGTTGACTTACATCCCTGTCATTTTTTACTGCTTTAAATACCAAGTACAGAGGGAAAATAAGTCTAAAACTTCACCCATCTTATTTGTGTGATTTTTTTTTTGCCTTGAAGTGGATTGTTTCATTATCTCCAGCACAATTTTAGAAAGACATTTAAAGAAAATGTGTTGTTCTGTCAAGTCAATCATTCAAGATTCAGAAAGTATTTCTTTTCCTCCTGCAGGAATGCATGTTACATTATGTCCACCCCAAGTTCCGCTAACCTTTTGTCATCCAGTTCACAAGACTAACAGCACTCAAAAGACACAAATTAAACCCAAATATTTTAAAGATATTTCCAAATTTAAATTAACTACTCTGGTCTTTCATGTATTTGAGGAAAAATCCGAAGTTCTCACTAGTCACAGTTGACTATATAGACGTCTTTCCCTACCATCTGACATGTAACCAAAGATACTGGCTGTATCAGAGATAGGCAAGTGTACATTAAATAAAGAAAACCAGGCATTTTTAAATCCGTGTTTATGCATCAATTTTTAACGCAGCATAATGAAGATGAGGACAGCCTAAAGACTGAGTACAGAACAAACGTACCCTATATTAATTCATATTCAGCCTATGGTTTACAAAGACAGAATAACGTATTGCCTACACAGAACATGGATTGTCAGAAATTATTTTAAAAGGCATTCAGCCACGCCAAAAATGTGTCTTCATGGATGATAAGCAACCAAAAAACAAATTTGAATTTTTGAGAAAAAAAAACATTAGATACACTAGCTGAAAAGACTTTAAAGAACTAAGAGTAGCTAGATCTTGGTGTGAAGAATCCTACCAGCACTAACTCCTCTCCACTGCTATATTTTGTGATATATAAGATTAGAAGTTGAATTAAACTACACATAAACATGACATTTTCATCTACAGAATAAATTTCAAAAGTGTTATTACAACGATGTGGTGCTCACAGACACACGGTCCTAGGTAGGTAAAGCATTCAGTAGGCCAACAGACACACAGGACGTTGTGTGGTTTCAACAATGAATATGAAAGTAGATGACTGACAGCTTCATGAATACTTTCACACAGATGTAAACAAATCATTTGATGAAAATGGTAAATGGGGAGACAAAGTCAAAGCCCGTTAAAAAACCCAAACTCTACCTCAAACTCAGCTTAAGAATGTGAATATATAGGATGGGAAGTTTTGTGAAGGTAAATTTTGGAACTCAGGACTGCATTTCATAGCAAACTCAATCAACATTGCCACAAGCCTTCACCTTGTATTACCTCTTAAGTTGCCCTATGTGATTCTGTAGACAACCCACAGCTTAAACAAAAAGCCAGTAACCATTCCTCCTCCTTCCCTCACCTCAACTCCTTGACAATTATTCCTCATCACACTCATCCAAGCCACAACAATTCTGAAAACTACAATGGGCATAAAAATAGTAAAGTGTGAAACTGGTCCAAGACCTCACTGCTTAAAAAAAAAAAGAAAGACAGAATCTGGATTCTAAAGTCTCACAAAATTGATGGAGCACGATAGCATATTCTATTTTAAGTGTTAGCACCAGTAGGACTGCAGCTTTGTAGCTTTACATTAAAACATACTAATTTCACTGAAAGGATAAGATACCATAGACATGCACTTGGCTCAATCTATGCTATGACATTCTGGTAAATGTCTCTCACCTAAGCAGAATGGCATCATTTTCTGTTAGACTGAAGTACTGATCACATCAAAAACGATGAGACAAGAATTGGGGAATCAGAGATAGCAGCCCATTAATAATACGCAATTCATACACACTACACAAGTTTCAAGTAGTCCTTTAATACCAAGATTTGTGGAGTATTTGATATACGAGAGATCATACATAGATCTGATTTAACCAAAACCAAGGAGTTGTGTGGAGGAGAAAACTCAGTACGTGTAATAAAGTACAACAACCCAGGTGCTTTTCTTTTTTTTCTTCTTTTTTCCTTTTTTTCTTCTTTTTTTTCCCCCCACCCAATCTTCTTGCTCACCTACAGGAAGGTGATGGGGACCGGTATCATACATGGATAAGTGTGTGCACATGATCTCTCTGTTCCCACAGACAGAGTCTGTCATCAAAGTCTTCCCGCTTTGTCATCTCACCGCTGCGAGAAGTTACACCCAACGTTTGACAAGTTTAGTACTTTAGCTGTTCATTCACATGTTCCCATCGGAATTCATGTGCCTTCTTAACATTAGATAATACTGATCAGTATTAAAAGAAAAAAAAAAAAGTATTTTAAAAAACGCATCGACAAAGAATATACAAGTTTACTTCATTTTTTTTGTAACAGCCAAAAGACAAAATACTCCGTATGCACATATCGTCTGCAGAAAATTGAGCAAACTGAGGGCACAGGCGGTGCCACCCGGCAGCGAAGCCCCCTCAGAGGCGGCTTTCAGGCGCGCAGCTCCGGCCGGGGAGCGACCAAAAAGCCGCACGGACCTGCACGACACCACCTTCTTCGGCACGGACGCGTTTCTGAGAACGACTGCTGCCACACTTACCACAGTTTAACTTGAAAAAACGAAAGTGCTCGGGCGAGCGGGGCCGAGGACGCCTCAGCTCCCGCCAGGCGGGAACCGCTTCCCCCCCCCCCACCGCCGCCGGCGCTGCCGCCAGGCGGAGAGACGAAGGGTGACTGAACACCTGACAGGGGTTTGGGGTTTTTTTTTTTTCCTCCCCTCCCTCTGAAGTTCTCAGACCGGCGGGGAAGCACCTCCGTTCCCAAACGCCGCCACCTCAGGCGGGCGCAGCCTCCCCTCCCCTGAGGCGGGCGCAGCCTCCCCCCCGCACCTCAGGCGGCCGCAGCCTCCCCCCGAGGCGGGCACAGCCTCCCCTCCTCTGAGGCGGGCGCAGCCTCTCCCCCGCACCTCAGGCGGCCGCAACCTCTCCCCCCGCTCCCTCCCTCCCCTCAGCCGCTAACGGAACGCCGCGGCGGCGCCTTCCCGCGCAGCGCAAGCCCGGGGCGTGCCGCCCCTCCGCTCCCACCGGCGGCCCCCTGCATAGGAAGGCGCTCCTCCGCACACGCGTGCCCAAACAGAGCCACGGAAAGCTTCACCCAGTTTAACAAACAAACCGGAGCCGCCGCCCGGCGCGCACAGACACACCCACCCCCCGGTACCGCCAGCAGCGCAGAGACGAGCGCACTCACCCGCCCGCTACTACTGCCGCTGCTGCTNCGCCGGCCCCGCGCTCCGATTGGGCGCTCCCCCTCCTCTCCTCCTTCTCCCCCGCCTATCTCCGCCCCCGCCCCGCGGCCCCGGCGCCGCGGGGCATTGTGGGGCTTGTAGTCGCGGGTGGCGGACTACAAACCCCAGGGGCCCGCGCGGCCGCCGGTTAGTTCCGGACAACGCCTGGTGTGTGGTAACCGCGGCAGACGCTTCCTCCTCGCAGGCGCTTCCGGCGGGGCGGCGAAGCCCACTCGAGAGCTCCGTGGGTCGGGGGGGGAGGTGAGGTGCTATACCGTGCCCCGCCGCTGTCCTTCCCTTCCCGGCCTGTGCCCGCGGAGGAATTGAGGGCGTTTAGGGCGAGGGAACGGGGCGGGGGGGAAGGGGGAGGTTGTCCGCTAGTGTGTTTGCGCAGGGCCTGGCTCGCCCTTCGGGGCTGCGCCGCGCTAGAAGCGTAAAACTCTTCTCGGGATCGGGGCCTGGCCGAGGGGCGGGCGGGGGGAGGACGGGGAGGGCGGAGGAGCGGCGGTAGCTCCGGCCGCAGGTGAGCGCGGCCTTGGGCCTCGCCGTGTGGGGAGGGCGGAGGGTGCCCCGTCCCCTCCCTACCGGGGAGAGGGTCCGGCCCCGTTTCCTCCCGCCGCGGGGCGCGGGGGGGGCAGCCGGGGCCTGCCCTTCTCCCCGTCCTTCCCGCTGCCCTCCGTCCCCGGGCTGGGTCGGGGCCCTCCCCTATACGGGGTGGGGAGAGCGGTTGAGGGGGTTGCCCGGGCTGTAGGCCCCTGGGCCGAGCCCCGGGAGGGCGGCCGGGGGGAGCCGCCCGGGCCTGGGGAGCGTAGGCCCGGATGTGTTATTATTTTTAGCTCGTCCTAACGTGGGAGCGGAGCGCTGTCAGGTGGCTGCGGTGAGCGGCAGCGGCGCGGTCAGTGCCTCCTCAGGTGGGGGCAGAGAACGAGGCATCTCGGCGCCTTCCCGCAAACCTCCGCTCGGCAGCGGGACGCCGAAGTGCCGGGCAGGGAGGGCAGATAGCCCGGGCTGTGCTCCTCCGGGTGGCTGAACGCTCTGGGGAGACCTTCAGTGCTCAGGTGTCCCATTAAACCGCTCACTTCGCTGGTGAGGTTGGTCGGTTGCCTTCCTGTAGCTTACACCTACTGGGGCACAGGCAGATGGCTGAAACCGTGGGCCAGGTTTGTGCTGTTCCTGTTATCAGAGGGACTAATTGCCCTCTGGTATTTGTTTACTTGTTGGAATGTATTTGAATGCTTGAAACCGTGTCTTACCTGTTAGCGTTTGATAGCGTAATAGCTTCGCTTTCACATTCCCAAAGAGGAAAAAAAGAAAGAGAAACAGGGATATGCTGTTGTGCTGATATATGCTAAGAACCATGACCTGTTTCAGTTACACTGTGTAATAATTTTAATGTTGCTAACAAGTAAAATTAGGGCACAGTCCAGGAGGCTATAGTTTAATGTGTGGTAGGCAGACACAGAAACAGGGTGTATTGGGACAGACTAAATCACTTCCATTTTGAAGTTCAGCATTGCAAAATAATATAAACTAATTGTAAGCCTGACTTCGGAGTAGGCTTGGATTTTGGTTTTTTTTTTTTAAGTTGATGTGATTCTAAAAATAGATATCTTAGGTTTATTGCAAGTTCATGTGATTTCTGAATTAGTCATACAAGTTGTTCTTATGATAATAAAATGCATAAGCAGTTATGCTTTGTCAGAGTGAAATCAACTGTGAGTGGCTATTATATGTGTGTGGAGACGTTTGAAAACTGCCTATCTCTATTCTAGCGAGAGGCATTTAAAGATACTTTTAAAACTTCAATGCTATTTTCTGGTGACATTCCTTTTATTAACTCTTCAGTGAAAGAGTGCTTATACCCAGCACTCTTTGGCTGGGTATAAGAATTAATAGAATATGGAACCAGTGCAATAGAGTACCTTTTTTTAAGTTTCTTGTTATCTTTACTGATTTTAAAATGCTGAGATAGTTGTAGCAGTTGATCTGTATGCCAATTCAAATTAATTCAACCATACTGTCATGAAGTCACCTCAGTTCTAAAAAGAAGGAAAGTAGCTCTGTATCTGAAGCATAAAGCCGTTAAGCTTTGTACAATATAGTCTAAGTTATACATTGGGAAATAATTACAATCTGTAACTGAAATACAGTGCTGGCAGGTAAGTTACCATCTGACAAGGTGGAGTGTGGAGGGGTTTTTTTATTTCTTTTAAGCGACCATTAACAAGGGAAACTTAGTTACCAAGCTATTTCACTTTGAGGGTGGTGAGGCACTGGAACAGGTTGCCCAGAGAGGTTGTTGAGGCCCCATCCCTGGAGGTGTTCAAGGCCAGGCTGGACGTGGCCTTGGGCAACCTGGTCTAGTGGGAGGTGTCCCTGCCTATGGCAGGGGGGTTGGAACTCGATGATCTTCAAGGTCCTTTCCAACCTAAACCATTCTATGATTCTATGCGTGGGGTATGCATATAGTCAAAAGAGTATACTCTGCAAATTTTTTTCCTTCTGTAAAATTTGCAACTGTAATTAGTAAATTACCTAAATTCCCTCCTCCCATGCGCATTGGTCTTGCAAAGAGCTTGGCTCCTATTTGTCTCTGAATTCAGGATGGAATTCATGCTGCTATTTCCCTTCCCCCCACTCTTTCTTCCTGAACTTAAATTACTTTTTCTGGTAACTCAGGGGGCTCAGATCAGGTTAAAGGTAGAACCTCCTCTTGAATCCTCACTGTAAAAAGCAGAGCAGAACTTCTTGGCAGTAAGCATAGCCTTTTCTAGAAGGAATAGAGCTGTAATTTTTGCTAGGAGCCAACCACTGAAATAATCATTCTGTTAGATCACTACCTCAGGCCTTGTTCCTCTTTAGTACTTTTCTAAAAAAAAGAGTATTGATGTCTAGGTGCTTAAAGTTTTCCAGATCTAAGGTAGATGGAACCTGCAGAAGGGAATAGAGACAACATCAGTGCATAGGTAGATCTACTGATGACATAACTGAAGACATAACATCCTGCCAACTGATACCTAATGTTTCTGTTGTTTTAAAACTCTGTAAATGTTGTAATCACCAGACTCTGCTCTCTTCTCGTTAAACGCTGTTTCAAAAGATAGTGTTAAACGAACACCTTTCTTTCATGGAATCCTTGCTTGTTTTCACACTGGCCAATGAGCAGATATGGGTTTGGGGAAAATTAGGGTACTCTGTGATGGTTATATTCTTATGAAGTAGCTCTGCTGTTTTGCTACTTGATTTTAGTACATGACCAAAAGTCTGTCAGTAAATAACATAGATTAGAGAAAGCAAATTATCACATTATATGCTGATAACAGTAGTACATTTTGGGAAGTGTGGTGTCTTTTGCTATTTACGCTTTTTGGCTTACAGGAAGTTTATCTTAATGTAGTTTTTCTCTGATAAAGTTCAGTTGAATGATTTAAAATGTCATTGGATGGATATGAGGGAATAGGTCTATTAAAGAATCCGTCCAAACTCATTCCTCATCTGAAATGTACCAGTTCTCTCAGTGTTTCCTGAATAGCTGGGATAATATTTCAGTGCTAGAGCTTAAAAGTTAGAATGTAAAACTTGTGCTGACATTGAAAGTATATACTTCATGTTAGTACATCTCTTGGAATACAGCTTGATGTATTCGATGGCTTAAGACTGAGCAATGGGATTGTATTAGCTGGCATCTTAGTGTAGTTTTCAAACTTAGATTCTCTTTAAATTCCCTATATCATTCTGTAGATTCTCTCTCATGGTTGTTTTCATCTGATGATGTAGCATGAAACATGGCTTCTAGTTATATATATACAGATTTGGATCTGTGGAATCACTGTAACAGAAAAGATCAGGCTTGCATGTAGATTTATATTTGGCAGTCTGTCTATTCCAGACAGTATATCCTACTATCTTCTTCTTGTCTTCCCCCTCAGACCAATTAACAAGTGTGCCAGCTAAGTAACACCTTTTTTGCATCTTACAGCAATTTGCCAGGATTTCCTGAACCACATGACTACATTGTGCTGTTCTAATAAATCACCCTCATGTGGAACTTTATGCCATTTTTTTTGAGAATGTAAAAAACCAATTGGCAGGTGAAACTAGCGTAAACTCTTCTTAAATAAAAGACTCTTTTGAGGTGGTGGTGAACTGAAGCTAAGCTTTTAGAAGACAGTGTTGCCATAAAGCTTGGCAGCTGTGCAGATAGCTGCTTTTCATCACATACCAAAAGAAATACTGAAAGCTCAGAGTTGCTGCGTGATAATGTATGTTAAACTTTGGCTTTATTCAGGTCATTTTGAAGGCTAGTGGACTTTCTAATAATTTCTTTAAATAATAGAACAGAAACTTCAGTTTTCCTGGGGTTATGGTCCATAGTCAGGATTGAGACCTTCTTCAAAGATACTTGTGTGTTGTTTAGTGCAGCTGAGACAAACTATTTTTCTGTAATGCAAATAAATGTGGGGATTTTGTGAAAATTTTTATCCCTGCTGTTTAACACTAGCAAAGACTGCAGTGCATCTGAGTTACATCTGAAGTATGTGAAGAAGGTGATCCTTAGCTGCAAAGACAAATGGTGTGGCTATGTTAGCAGTCAGATACTTGCATGATGGCATGACACTACCTAGTGTATCTTCTGGAAAATGGGAAGATTTCTGGAATAACGAACAGCCAGTGTGATACATTGAACATACTTTTGTTGCCAACATATGAAAAGAAATATTTAATGTTCCTAAGTATTTCTTGTGTGCATGTATATTTAAATCTACCTCTTGTCTTCCATCACAACGCTTGTATCCTTTGTGTTAATTCAAAACCTTGGATTTATATTTTGTTTGAAGAGTGTCAGTGTCTGGTAAAGAGGTAATAGATGGCATATAATTGTTTTTATATGGAGGGTTTAACTGTACTGTGGATTAGTAACAATAGCTTATGGCTCTTCGGGAGAAAATGAGTTCTTCGTGGTAGTCCACAGCGTAATAGGTTTTCATCGTCATAAAAATCCATCATTTCAGTTAGTGTTTCCTTTTCTTTGTGGATACTGCTAACCCATAAAAACAAAGTAGTTGTATCTAATGATTATTTTGTCCTTTTTTTGCCCTTCTTCCTATGATCAAAAGTCTTTTGGGTAGACTAGAACAATGTTCAATGACCTGATTTAACTGTTTTAAAAACTTACTCTGAGAATATGGTACTCTAGATAAAGACTTGCAGTAAATTAATCTGTGAATGCTGTCTTCAGTGGTGCTTGTTAGTGTAGTATCTTGTGTGAGTATATGTTTTTACTGAACTTCCAGAAGCACAGAATTACACAGTAAATCAAACCACTTTCCATCCACTCTGCCCCTTTCATGCCAGAGTCTTTAGTGCAGGGAATATGCATGTATAATAAATGGGACAGCTTGTACTTGCAGTTGTGAGTGAAAACTTGTTCAGACAAGTTCCCCCCCTCATGTGAGTAGACCTTGCATGAATTTATGTAACTCTGAATCAAGTTCTTTAAAGATGCTCAACTTTTTGAGGAATGACGAATATTCGCTTGTATTCTTCTATGTTCTTGACAGCTGTAAAATATCTACAGGGTAGGTGATAAAAATGTGAGAGTCTTGATTTTTGCAATTCCATCCGTATGGATGTATCTCGTCTACACAGACCCCTTTCTAAAGTCTCAGTAATCCTGTCTGTGGCTATAGGAATCTGCTCAGGTATGTCATGTTGAAGGGCTGGAAAAGTAAGAGAAACAAAGATGAGATTTTGCAATGAGTAGTCCATGTCAGAAGACTTGTATAAAGAGCTGCTACTCGTTACTATAGTCATGTTTAATTTTTTTTTCTAATCATGTTGTAACTGTTGGCTGTTTCTGCAGTGTGACCAGTTCTTCACTTGTTTTCTCACTTTTGAGTATATTCATACTGCCTAATCACATGCTCAGATGAGACATGCACGACAGTCATCCAAGTTCTCTGTGTTTATTGGAATCAATAACAAATTTCACTTGTACAGTTATAGCTAAACTACTATATACCTGCCTTGGGCAAAAAGAGAATATCTGTTCCTCTATTTAAACAGCCTGAAGATTTTTAACCAGTGCAGAGCAAAATGAGGAATTCAGCTTGAAAAAATATCTTGGCATTTTTAACCTGTTGAAACTATTGGGAAGTTATATTGATTACTGTAGTAGCTTCTGCTGTTTCTTAAAAACTTCACTTTTTTCATGTCTTACTAAAATATCAATAGAAACATCTGAAGCTTGTTAGGAGGAAAAGAACCTCTGGTGCTTTGCTCCTCCAAGCAAATCTAAAAATTAAAATTCTTAATTTCTTTCTATGTATCTTTGTTCTTAACTTGGACTTTAGATCTTTAAACTCAATTATGTCATATAAAATATTTAAAAATAATCTTATGAACAGAAAATATAGCAGGCTGTAACAAAGACTTCTTACGAACTGTAGGGTGATGTTTTTCTTTTCCACATAATTTCAAGGTCTGAGCAATGATCTCTTCATGTTGGATATGATGAGCTGGACTGGGTGGAGAACTTTAAAAACCTAGGTTCAGTTACTGGAACAATAATTTTCCATTGAGTTAACATAGCTGTTGACACACCCGCAGTGGAAACACGACTTAAGAATTCTGCTGGTATAAAACCAAAGATGTGGTATTATGGGTAGAAAGCGGGCACTGATCTCCAGCAGAAGCGCAGCTTGATACATATGTAAAAATATGGAATATTTATAGGTAGTCTTAATGTTAATTGTCATAATGCATCTGTATGGGTTTGGGGTTTACAGCATGTAATGCTTTTCAAGCTTTTTATATATGTGAGTGATTAGGAATCTTATGCTGCTGCTTATGAGTGGTGGCAAGATTTTTCTAATACATATCAAATAGCATCAATTCTTTCAGGAAATTAATTCCATAAGAACTTGAAGTAAAATGTTTTTGGTAGTACCTTACGCTTTAAAATACCCGTTCACTTAATAGATTTCAATTAGGGTTTTAAAGTTACATGAAGTAGTCATTCCATATTTACTCAATTCATAAGTAATTCCTAGCTTCTAGGCAGTAACAAACCAATGTTGTTCTGTGCCTTTTCATTTTTAGAACCTGTCAGTCATTACCATTCATAATTGTTTTGTTTTTCTTCCTTGCACGACCTAAGGACAACATATTTTCCAAGTTCTTCAAGTATTCTTGCACAACGAGGAAAAAGAAGAAACATTTCAGTGAATGAGGAGTTTTTTGCTTCTATAGTGTTTTCCTTGAGAAGTGGGTCTTTGAATGAGGATGACAATGGAAGAGATGAAGAATGAAGCAGAGACCACTTCTATGGTTTCCATGCCTCTCTATGCTGTCATGTACCCTGTCTTTAATGAGGTAAGTTACATTTTGCTTTATAATGTAATAATCCCTTTTACATTGGAAAATATGATCATGGTAACAGGTTGCTCATCTTCGTTGGGAAAGCTTTGTGTCTAACATCATTTTCTTTCTGTGCATTGTTTTACCCTTCTTTCCATGAATATGATTTCAGGCTCATCAAAGATCGCTAGTTGTCTTGGCCCTGATCTCTTTTCTTACCTTCTACGGAGGATTTTCACAAACCTGCTAGGTCCTGTCTTATATGGCAGGAAGTAACATACAGTTGAACATGTACCCATGATCAGCTTGATACATTTTAATTTTACTGCTAATGGTCATAATTAAATAGGATATTTGTTTTTCTGTGAGTATCAGAGATGGCCAAGACCTTCTCAAAAGCTTCTGCCAGACTTCTGGTGTAGGCTGGATAAACAAAATAGGTCTAGTGACATGTTTGATTTTAATGTTTTTATTTCATAATGTTATTATTTAATGTTTTTATTTTGATCAAATTTTACAGTGTCTCTCCCTCAAATGAGACCAGCAATGTGAATGCTTCTGTCAGTTCCCTTTTTCATTATCAATATATGGCAAACCATGAGTACTTGACTTGTTCTGGTAACATTAGAATCGCTAATAATTCTAAACTTCTATTGCAGCTAGAAAGAGTAAATCTATCTGCAGCTCAGACGCTGAGAGCAGCTTTTATTAAGGTGAGAAGTAACTTATATTGGAGAATGATTGTTTTAAAGGTAAACCATATATGATGAAGCTAAAAAGTCAGCTGTCTTGTTTCCTTGTGTCCTCATGTTTGAAGACTGCATCCTTGATCCAATAGTATAAAAATAAAGCGGGGAATTAGATGGACTGGAAGTTTGAGATGTCTGAAAATTTTATGACTAGAATTCTGAATGATACAAGCATATTGAGCAATTTTAAACAAACAGAATCTTGTCTCGTCCATGTAGTACAAAAGCTTAAATGAGGAATCAGTCAGCGAAGGTAATAAAGTTAGTCTAAATGTGACCAGATTATGTAGAATAGGTGCTCATGAGAAATAGGCATGTGGCAGACTTTGAAAATGGTTTACAAAGTGAATGGTAATGGGATTATTTTGTGGATGAGGATAAGTTCAATGCTTGTATTTGCATCCAACAGTAAATGGAAAAAAGATTCTTCTAACTTTTCTATTATATTCCTAAAGAATGAAAAACACAGATACTCCTTTATATTACTTTATTGAAGTGGTAATCTTTTGAAATTCTTTAAACAAAAATAATTGTAGGCATGACATATCTTAACATGTGAGCTATGCAACTAATACTTCCCTGTTTCTACACTTAAATCTAAGTGTACCTAGACAGTTTTAAGTATCAACTGGAGCTCATAAAGTTAAATGTTTTTACAACTGGTGGTAAGGAGCTACGCTGAATGCAAATAATGTAAAAACTGAGGTATTGGTGGAAATGGTAGTGCTAGCTAAAAAAAAAAAAATCACACACCCTCATTCTTATTCAACACAGCATAACTCTTTGATAGTGGCACAGGTTGCATGAATACCTCCAACGTTAGCCTAGCTTAGCTTTACTTAGATATGTCATCAATCAAAAGGTTGGGGTTTTTTTCTGAAAAAGCAATTCCAAGATGATGTTTGAGCATATGATGTGATTCATAAGAGGCACGCTTGTAAAATGTCATGTGGAAGATGAGGGAGTAACACCTGTGTTTGAGTGAATTAAATCCCAATGGATACAATATCTTTGTCTCAAAGCTTAGTGTTTATGGAAATAGAATATAGAATTTCGTGAAAAACTTCCTTATTCAAATTGAAATGAGTGGAAAGGCTCATTGGAAAAGTTGTTTATACAAAACCACTGATATACTCTAATGAAAATGGATGATGTAGTGGAAGAATGGTTTTCAATGTAATCTGCTAGTTTAAAGGCCTTAGGCTTTTAAAGGTTCTAGCAAAGTCCTGCAGTATACGAAGCAAGCTACATGAAAATCTGCCTTTGTGCTTGCAATATTCATGTGTTGTGCATATTTAAGAATAAAATTTTTTTGTGCCATACAGGCTGAAAAAGAAAATCCAGGTCTTACACAGGACATCATTATGAAAATTCTGGAGAAAAAAAGTGTGGATGTGAACTTCACGGAGTCTCTTCTGCGTATGGCAGCTGATGATGTAGAAGGTAATCTCTCTTATGTTGAATAAGGGCATTTTTAATTACACTGTTAACTAGGAACATGCATTTATCTATGCCTATCTTTAGAAGAGGTTATTTGTTTCTTAATAGATTTTTTTCAGCATTGTAGAAGAATACTTGTATTTTCTGAATACCTCTTTGGGAGAAGTTAAATCTCCTTAAAAACATGCTTGACTAATAAGAGAAAGAAAGAAAATGAATGTTTAGAATTATGTTTTTGTGAGTGCATAGTTCATCTTTTGCAGTGCTAACAACCAGAAAAGAGCATATATGGAGTATAACATTCACCTTTTTCTCTGCTTCAAATTAGAAGCAGTAGTTACACTGTCAGAGAAGGGGAGTATACAGTAGGCTCTAAGTTATTTTAATACTGTATTTGATTAGCGTAGTGTCATCAGTGTCTCACAAATCAAGTAAGACGGGCTCTTTTTCCAACTTGCGATAATAAAGGTTATTGTCGCACTGTGTTTCTATTGATGCAGAGTATATTCACTGCAGTTTTCTGTCCATGGCTGGTTTTTTGCTGTTAACCTTCAAATGTAACATGGCAATACTGCTGCATTTTGTGAAGTAGTGTTTTTAGCTGTCACTAGAGACTTGAGGAAAAACTAATGGTATTTTTGAATATGTTCTTGTTAGAGTATATGATTGAAAGACCAGAACCAGAATTCCAAGATCTTAATGAAAAGGCACGAGCACTTAAACAGATTCTTAGTAAGATTCCTGATGAGATCAATGACAGAGTGAGGTTTCTTCAGACAATCAAGTAAGTACTGTATTATGTATTTTTCTGCAGATTGAAGGGTCAAACTTTGTATTTAAACCTGAATGTTGAAATGCTGTAGGAGATGCTAGCAACACTGTTCCCATTGGAAAGGAGCCTGATACTCACTTATAAATGAGTGGACAGAGTTGAGGATTTTTAACAAGAGTCCCATGTTACTAGACTGAACTTAACTTCTGATTCCTAGTTTGAATACCCATGTCACTGGTCTAGCTCTTTGCATTTGGTCTGGCTACATCCTGTCTGACATTTACTCTGTAGACACTGTTTTGGGAAGTATCTGACTAATACAAGGGGATTAAATTCCGACTTTTAAACAGGATAGGTTAAGGCTATTACAACTATCTTTTTATTGTCAAATAGGGACATCGCGAGTGCAATAAAGGAACTTCTTGACACAGTAAATAATGTCTTCAAGAAATACCAATACCAGAACCGGCGGGTATGTGCAATAACTCTTTATACAATAATTTTAATGGTATAAGAGGAAGCATATCCTTTTGATCAAAGAATGAATATGAGTTCTTAACTGGTCAATAACGTATTACTTTAACAACGGGATTGTTGTATGGTGGGTCTCAGCAGTTTTATAGGAAGAGAGCAGTTTCTCTGCATGTCTGCTAAAAAAAAATAAATCAAAATTCCTATACCTACATAATGTTAGCCAATCCTCTTCTCAGTTTAACGTCAAGATTCTGACTGTACCCAACAATATGTGAACTAAGACTCTACTCCTGGTGTTTTTGTTTCTTAGGCACTTGAGCACCAAAAGAAAGAGTTTGTAAAATACTCCAAAAGTTTCAGTGATACTCTGAAAACCTATTTTAAAGATGGAAAGTAAGTATGTTTTTGTACTAACATTTTTATGTAATGAAAGGTCTTGTCAGCTAATGGGGGAAAATAAGACAAGCTTTTGGGCATAAGCTACCTTCTTCAGGACTTGCCTAATTTTTTTCCTCGCCATTGTCCTCAGACCATCATGGCTTCTTTAAAATACTTTTATTACTTTTGTAATGCCTTTGAGGAAAGGGAAGTCTGTTAAATGCACCACTATACAACACCCATGTGCAGTATTAGCTTTGAATTTGAATATGTGAAGTTAAATTTCATGGCCTTGTGAGGTTTTTTTCAGTGTATATACAAGGACCAAAAATTTATGAATGCTTTATTGAAAAAAGTAATCTACCTATTTGAAATATCACCTGCAAACACTAAACATCTGTGTACTGTTTTTTTATTTACACTTTTATTGTCTTTTCTTTATAGCTCCTTATAGTGCTTCCCAGTATTTGAAACTACTCAGCTGATTAATCTTTTTATATTTGAACATTATAGCCTTCAAACTGAGGCTTTTTTCAGGTCTTCACCTTGGGTTTTGAAGTCACTATTCGTGTTTATTTCACTGTAGTGACTGTTTTGGATGATGAGTGTATCCCCCTCAGATTTTGACAGTGCCAAAGTGTTCTATCTGCAACTGTTTAAGATGAGAACTACCTTCCATGTCTCGTCTTGTTGAGCTTGGCAAAGACTAAGTGCACCCAGGGGATGGTGCGTTGCTAAAGGAGAGAGATGGTTTGAGATCAGCTGCAAATACTGCCTTGCTCCTATCAAAGCATTCTTTTTTTTTTCTTTCTGCTTTTACTGAAATTGGGGCTAAATTTGGTTATGATACCAAAATGAGAAATTTAGACCTTGGTAGCTTTATGATTACTGAACAGATGTGTAGATAAGTTTTCACATGAACTAGGTATAAACAGTCTCAGTTGATGAGAAAACTATTTGACTGAAAAAACGAGGGAAGGGTTGGATGTGTTACGCACATACCCCAACGATACTGAAAGAGGCGAGCTTTGTTTAGCCCTATGTGAAGTGAATGCTGTGCTGTGTATTGTAGGCATAAGCTTAGTGTGTTAGGTATTATCAATATTGCAAGAAATCTGAGGTAAGGCTTGTATTTCATATCCTTGTGGAATTGGAAGTAATTTAAATCTGTCTGAACTGCTTGTTGAATAAGATACCCTGCTCCCACCAGAAAGTAACAGCACTAAACAAAATAGTCATGCTCACAGATGTCATTACTGAGCTGAAAAACTCAGTGACTCCACACCTCTTTCTTAACAAAAAGATAACTAGAGTAGTATATCGCTTCCATATGCATGCGTACTTAGTATTTCTTGAGGAAAGAGTTGCAAATTCTGAAATTACTAGTGAATGAGGTGTTCAGCTTTGAAAAAAACAGGAGTTTAATGATCATCTGTTCCACTCTTTTTCGTAGTTAGCTAAAACTCCAGAACTAAATGATTGAGATGTCAATGATGATTGAGAGCCAAAGTCTTTAAGTTCCTGCCAATAAACATAGCTATACAAATTATCTGTTTGCCAGCCGTAAGCTTCAGGTAAATCATGATATGGTAAAACATCAATATGCTTCCAATTTGCAGAGCCTAGATGCCAATATTTTTAGTTGCCCAAACTTAATGCTGTATTTATTGAATGACATGTTTCTAAAAGTGTCTGAAGCAGTATCTTTCTCTTTTAACAGGGCAATAAATGTGTTCATAAGTGCCAACCGACTAATTCATCAAACCAACTTGATACTCCAGACCTTCAAAACTGTGGCCTGAAAACTGTATATGTTGAGAGTTGTACTTTTCAATGGTGGATAGGGTACCTTTATATGTAAATTTTAAAGTTTTGACTGTATAAATTATCAGCCCTTCCTGAGGGGCCCAATGCAGGATTTCAAATGGGATTATTGCCATCTTACACCATATTTTTGTAAAACATTGTAGCTTAATCATAATCTCACAATGAAGATTTTGCATCACTTTTTGCTATTATCATTCTTTTCAGAATTATAAGCCAAAAGAATTTACGCCTTAATGTGTCATTATGTAACATTCCTTATAAGAATTGTAAATATTTGGTGTTCTGTTTCTGACATTTTAACTTGAAAGCGGAAAACTGCAAGATTATGTATTTAACAATATTGGTGGCAAATATTCAATAAATAGTTTACATCTGTTAGACTGTCTTTCTGTATGTGAACAACAATGCATAACTCATCTTTCTAGAACTGCAGAACATTCATTAAATGGAAAAATTGAAATTATCTGGGTGCTTAAAGCTACTGGCAGTTTAAATCAGTATAAAATGAGGGTTTTTCCTTAAAGCTGAGTTTCTTGGCTGTGATCTAATACTAGACCAGAATACTAGTATAATTCTATTTAAATGTCTTTGGCGAAATAATAAAGAAGCCCAGAAGTGAGGTGTGCTTTTGTTTTTGATAGAAACTAAATCCCACTTCTTTCTTAATCTTCTGTTGGCGGTGAGTTAACAGGTTTTTACTCCGAGACTACTCTGAGGTTTTGAGCAAAGAATTACTTTAATTATATGCAGCTGACTATGCAGCAAAGGTTGAATTTAAAATATTAAGATAACTGGGTTTTATATTGGTACCCTTTTGGGAGGGAGAAGGAGAGAAGACAGAACTCTTCCAGGTAGCACTAGTGATGTCTATACTATGCATGCCAATAAGGCAACTTTTTTATTTTCAGGGATTGAAATCATGCGAGACCTCGATTGACAAAACTTGTCTATGTAGATGGTTAAGAACTGCTGATGGACAGATTCAAATTTTACCATTGTGATTTCATGGTAATATTTTACAAGTTCTAATGAATACCTTGCATGCCCTTTTGAGGTGCACCTTGAGGTTATTTTGAAATGGAATTACTACAGAATAAGCTTCTGAAAGTCTTCAAAATATTTACATGGCCATAACTAGTAAGTCTAGGGAAGAATGTGAAGCAGTTTATAAAGCTGCACAAGCTGTTGCAGGAGGATCACTTCAGACTGAAAGAGCATAATTGCTACTGAACTATTCCTTGTTTGGGTATAAATAATGAAGAAAAGGTACAGCCAGACTTTTCCTGCACACTGGCCTGGTGCCGTATTGCTCATTTGGGGCAAGTGCCTTATCCAGAGTACAACAGCTGGGTCTTTCAATTTGGTTATTTGTTTAAATGATCTAAAAGGAGAAAATGGTATCTGCAACCCTCCAAAATAGCACTGGATGTTCTGCCGTGTATCTGCATGGAAATGTTTCCTTGATGAGAGCACTGACTGTAGTGAAATTTAACAATGATGTGAAGGAGAGTGTTATGTAAACATGAGTTCTTGGGAATGTATGTTGTGAATTTCTTGGTTATATAAAGCTGTAAACAGGACATGGTCCTTAAAGCTTGCTGTTCAGGCTGTTTTCTGTTTTGGCAGTGGTGTTTTGTGTTTACTAGCAAATTGAGCTTAGTAACATGACAAAAGGGATGCGTATATAATTTAGAGTTAAAACTTTTTGTTATTTATTAAAGCTTGGCATGCTAAACTCACTTCTTGGAAAGTGGTAGAAGAGGAGCGATGTTAGCAGCTACTAAGGAGGCAGTCTGACTAAATTAGAGTAATATTTAATTTGCATCTTTGAATTCTGTAAGTAAAAAGGTTGAGTAGTCTTCCTTGCGGATGATGTTAACTTAAGTTGTAGCACCAAAGGGCTTAATGAAAACTAATTAGTCAGGTAGAAAAAAGGGAAAGGCACCCAGAGTTTTTGGTACTTCATTTGTCTTGAGAAGTGTTTGGTACTGGGGAGACTGCACCAGTGGCCGCAAGGAGAGACATGAAAGCTTGGGTTATACTTTGTGAATTGGACTTAATTCCAATAAAATTCTGAGATTTTTCTATTTTCTTGGATAGAGAGGGACAGTAGCTAGTGGTGGCGATCATTAGTTGAATGATGCCATGTTTATGTCTGCAGGTGTAGTAAAAAAAAAATAAAATAAAAAATGAATGACTTGGGTCCCAAACAAAATGCTGCGTTATGTCCTGCTAATTGATTCCTTGAAGTTAAAATCAAAGAGGCTATCAAGACTGTTCCTGTTCCTCAGTTCTTCCTAAAACCTTTGTTGGGTAAAAGGTACCAAGCATAGGGCTAAGCTTCAGGTAGTCTGGCCAATGTGTTTCGGTTTATTTATAACCTTATTGTGCTTTCATAATGTTACCCTTAAAAGTAATGGAAAATTATTCATTGTAATCAATGTCTGGTAATGGAAAAACTTGAAAACTGATGTCTTCAGGTCACACTCTTCTATTGTGTGCAGTGAATCCATATCTAGTGGTCTTACAAACTTTTTTTTTCCACTGAGTGTGAGCTGGAGCATATGTCTGTCAAATTTTATTGTGGTTTTGCACTTTATTATTCAAGTTACCTGAGTAGCTAAAGATAAGTTTCTCTTAAGGGTTTCTAATACAGCAGTTAGTGTTGCAAAATGCTATTAGAAAATTTCTGCTGTGAATGTGGGTTATAATTGATATGATAATGTTAACATACAGAACACCGATCTAATAAACAAAATAAAACTTTGTATATTTGTTAATGAAGCAAAGAAATGTCTTAATCACTTGTTTTGATCTTTCTCAGCCTATAAAGAAATTAAGAAAAGCTTAGATTGACTTATTTCTGGTCAGGAGCTTCTTGTTTTAATACTGCTAAAAAGTTTTGTTTACAAGTCTGCGAGATGTGCCAGGTGCCCAGCTTGATATAAGCTTTACCTTGAGTTGACGTGAAGGGGTAAGTATGAAATTTTACAGTGTTCTGGTGTCAGAACTTCCATTTATCCAGACAGTAAGATGATATAGTATCGGTCGTGATTAAGCATTATCTTTCCACATGATCTTATCTAGGTTACCATTGAAGTGTTCCTTCTTAATGTTCTTTTCGGATCTTTCTCTATGTCAAGGGAAGACATGCCTTGTTTGTTCTGCAGGTGTTATCCCATCTCTGTATTTTACAAGAGACTCTGTATCCTCCTCTGAATTGGGTGGGGAATGAAAAGAGGGTTTTCTAGACAAGCTTGCCACAAATCTAAGCTTTAGAGTATTCCATTATGAAAGTGAGACAAACATAACTTAATGTGTGTAACACTAATAACTGCATTTGGCAGAGCAGTGATCATCACTTACCTTTGGAGTAGGCACTGGCTGTTCTGCTTGAGGGTATTGCTTTGCCGTGCTCAGTCTGGCTCACGTTCCCCCAGGACTCACTGGTGACTTCCGAAAAAGGTATTGCGGGCAGTTTCTGCCTGTGAGGTGTGGGAACCCTTCTAGCTTTGCATTATGATTCAGTGCCTTTGTTCACGGTGACATTTTTCACTCCACTGTTTTGGTTTTCCTCGTACTCTGCTGGGCAGATGTTGCTTTCAAAAGAGACTAGTAGGAAATGCGCGTCAGGAACAGAACCGCTTCCTAGCAGTAACCTTAGTGCTAAAAAAGAAAAAGGACTGAAAAGGTGCTCCTGGGTCATCAAGTTTGGCTCCCTGTTGCAGAGGTTAAAAAGTACTATATAATGGTGGTCATAAATCTGTCAAGTTCTATTTTAAAGCCAGCTTCTTTGTCCTCATTCTCTTGTTAGATGTCATTTTAAAACAGTCTGAAAGAAAAAAAAAAAAACCACTTTAAAATATTCAAGTTTAATATGCTGCATAAATTTAATTTATGATGAAGAATTCACTAACCTTGTCCACAACCAATTGTTCCTTTTCCCTTCTTCTTCACTTAGTCTTGGGATGAATTGTATACCCTCTTGGGCTTTGCTTTTTAAAGATCCATAATCCCAAGTTTTTGGTCCTCTAAAAAGAGCAGAGGTGTAGGCAATGCCAATCCTGCTCCTTTGAGGCTGAGAATTTTTCTTTTTTTCCTGATGCTTGTAACACAAAATTGAAATTTTGCAACAAAATTCATTGGTGGTGGTGTCTCCAAGGTGGAGGAGGAGGGTTTGGCTCATCTAGAGATTTCTGTGGAGGTGATGTCCTGTCTTAGCTCCTCTGTCCCTCTCTCCTGCCTCCCAGCTGGGTTATGATTTTGTAGATACAGCGCTTGATTCCTGAGACAATGCAAAATGCTTCTGACTAGGCACGATGCATAGCAATTGCTGGATGGCATAAGCATCTTCTCCATAACTTATTTTGCACCTCGCCCTCCTTCACCCCCACCCAGCCGCGGCAGCTCAGGAGGCAGAAGGTGGATGGTGCAGGTCTGCAGGCAGCGCACCGTCACGCGGAGGACTCGCGTGGCGTGGGGGAGAGGGGCTCTGCACTCAGCATTTACACCAGCACTGATTCCTGGGTGATCACGCGTGATTCTCTTCTCTAATTTAGCATATGTCGCATGCTTTTTTCACTACTATTTTTGCAAGAGGTGTGCAAGCACATAACTTTTTTTTTTAATACGCATTGTGAGGATGAGCAGTGCAGCTCAGGAACGTTTGAGGTGTGAGAATTGTCCGTGCCCGCGTTGCACACAAAAAGCTGGGAGTGCGATAAGGATGCCCGGACACTATCAGAGTATGTAATTATAGGATAAAGGGGTTAATCTCTTCTCCTTTTCTGCCACCTTGTAGTGCTTCTTATCACAGGTCAAACCGTGTTAAGATCAGTAAGACCTTCCCTGGCAGCACACGCAGGGAGAATTGGCGATTTAGGAGTCATTGCAGACAACGTGCGTCGTCGGGTAAAGATTAGTTTGGTCAGAAAATTCCAGTTAAAAGTTTGTCTGTGGTTAGACTTTCCTATTCGTATTCCTTTGGAATTTGTTTCTTGCTATTAAAAATTCCCGGCTGCTTCTGTTTTTTAGGCAGTAACCGAAGGTGGCCGTGGAGGGGAGTTGAGTTGTTGTAGGGGCTGCCGGGGACTGGGACGCTTGGGAGCACCAAGGGGAAGGGAAGCAAAAGCCTGAGCCTTGCGAGTGTTAAACTCTTTTCTCATCCCGGAGTCAAAAGCGTTCTGCTTTCCAACTGTATTCTAGAAGGAAATGTGTTTCTTAAATGTGTTGTAATTCCATTATTGGTGCTGAGGTAAGCACAACAGATTTTCCCAATTGCTGATTTCTCACGCGCGTTCAGATACGCTGTATAAATGTTTGTGAAGTCGCATCTGGTATCGCAGTCAAAGGGGTGGTTGCACCTGATGGATGTAATGATTTTACAGAAGATTTTTGCAGTATTTCACTAAGCTAAAAAGTTTAAATCCCTATATCTAAATTAGACATGTCTTTGACATTTTATTATTTCATAATTGTAACTACTAGGCTTTTCACAGTAGGTAATTGCTTTTTTCCCCAAAGCTGCGTTAGTCTCCAAGGACAAGTGATGGGTGAAATAGAAGCCTGAGTGCCTGAAGTTTTAAAATAAAGAGAATCAAGTATGAGCTACAAGTATAATTCACTTAAACTCCCTTTTTGCTGCCGGGTATCTAATTTCTGATAGAGCCGCAGTGAAAAACGCTGTTGAGGAATTTGAAAGCAGACCGAGTTATAACCTTTAAGGAAATGCAGGACACTTTCATGGTAAGTGAATTTTCTAATTAAAATGTTAATTGGGAGGATTTTGCCTTGCCTATTGAGGAAAATGTGGTAACCATTTTTCACCGCTGTTTGCATAGCCATGTGGTATTAATTTTTGTGTGGTTTTCTGCATCTGCTTAATGAGTGGCAAACAGAATTAAGTGGTTT
>VUYV01000207.1:428247-475829 GCA_008711295.1 Anarhynchus alexandrinus | reverse complement strand
AAAAAAAAAAAATAATATCCTATCAAGGATGTGATGCAGTAAGGATAATAAATATTGCCTACGGAGGTGAAGAAGCAAAACTCAGTCCTAGCTGCAAGTTTCCTCTGAATCTAGATGGTCTCTTCAATAACTACATCTAAGTAAAATTCCCATGCGTGTGACACTACAGGTGTGGACAATTGTGACCAGTTAACCCAGCGCTAGTATTTGGGGAGCTGTGCTGCTTATCTGAGTGTTGTCAAACTCAGATTTAACACAAGTTCCTCTGAAGCCTCACGAAGAACCTTGGATGCTGCAGGTAATGGGAGAAAAAAAAAAAATCCTGTCTCTATTTGATACGGATTACAAAGTTTAAGGGGCAAAGGAAAATATAATTGGAGCTGAGCTTTATCTGCATTTTTTACAGGGTTTGAAATACCAAAACCAAAGTAAACATTACACAGTAAAGCCTTGTGCAAGTCGGTATTTTCTATCAGAAATACCTGAATGAGAACTGAGATGTTCTTTTCAAAGAGAAAACAAATGTCCGCATTATGAAGACACAAAAGTGAAGTATGCGGGTTTTTTCTTTCCCTTCCAGCATAAGAAGAGACCTTTCTATCATGAAATTCAAGCAACAACGACTGCTGATGATGCCGAAGTAAGTGAAGTTCAACCTGTTGACCTCTTCCTATCTGGAGCCTTTTCTCATGAACATGCAATAATGCTTCTGTAATTCTCTGCCAATATACAGAAGCAACTTGCATTAGCGGAGTAATGCGTAAGAAAAATACAGCTGAGGTGCAAAAAAAAAACCCTGTTGTAATCATGTCTGTTAGACACAAATTAAACAGCAAGGCTGACGCGCTGGAATAATTAGAGATCAAACCTGCCGTTTGGCCAATTCTCATTTCCTGAGGTGTCAAGCGTGATGTGTAACCTTGTACCAGCGCTGCATCCGCAAGGACGCTGAGCCCGGTGGGATGCGCTCGGTGTTCTCATGCCGTCTTCACTGGGGAAGGAAACCAACAGCCCCCCCCAGCCCTGATCTGAGCTGATGTTGCTTCATTTACCCAATCCTTGAAACACTCAACGAGCAGCTACCGCGTCTTCCTCCACATTGTATATATTGCAATTCTAAAATGTAAGAAAAAGCAGGTGTGAGCCTTCCTGACTGTTTATTTAATGATTTTGGAACAAAATCATTCTTTCTTGAGGCCGCAAACCCGTCTCTCGGTGTAGCTCTTGGGTTTGGAGCAAGCGCCTGTGGGCTCTGGGTCCAGGGTTGAGGGTTTTTGGGTCCCCGCTCTGCCCGTAGCCGTTCTGTGCGAGGCTGTGCCTTAGCTCAGGGGCACAACATCCAGCACAGACTTTTTTTTTATTTGTTTCCAGACTCTTCTGCCTCTGTAGTCTTTGAGGCTGCTTAAAACGGATGGAGTTCATTTGTACAAGGAACACCTACGCGCTGCCGTTTATTTTCACAGCGGCAGTCATTGGGCTTCGCTTTGTGTGTTGGCTGCAAGCTCCAATTTCAGTCCTTCTCCAAGCCATTAGTCACTGTCCTTTGAGCCTAACTTTAGGGACAAGTGGAAGAGTTCATCATCAAAAACGCCTAAGGTAAATGGGTTTTACCAGGGGAACGGTCCATCTACAAACTACTGTCACTTCTGTTCATCACTAGCCGGTCTCTCTGAATCGGGTACCTGCAACTAAATTTCAGGAGTTGGCAGCTTTGTGGGTTTTCTGATGTCTTAAAAGCTAATCCAAAACCTGTACTTTCTGCTACTTGTGTGCCTTGCAGGCAAAACTTCCCGTCACTTCTATACTTCCAAAAAGCTATTTGGAGGAGAACGATGAAATGAATGAGAAACTCATCCTTTACATTTGTTTTCTTGACCTCTGAAAATTATCCAAAGTGGTGAGTGTTTGTCTCATGGGGTTTTTTTGGGAGGGGGTCAGAGGATGATGATTTCAAGTTAGCGATACCTTTAAATAATGTCTAAAGATGTTTCCACCTGAATTCGTGAACGTGTGGCAGCTCGCCACAGTGGAAGCTGGATAAGATTTTTGGTTCTATATGCTATATATATGCTTACTGGTTGTTGGGATGACATTGCTTCCCTTCTAATTGCCTTCTACTGTGCTGTTGGTATAGTCTAACTATACGGTGTACCCAGTGTAGGCTATAGTGTATCAGCGTAGCTTAATGGGTGGGAGTTTACGTGTTTGGGGTGTTTCTGTTTCGGATCAATTGCGAGACTGTCGCTGCTTTGCTGAAATGATCTCTCCTTCCCATGAAGCAAAGGGGGTTGCAAAAGCTGCTGTATATCTCAGATTTTTGTAGCTGAATTAACAGCAGAAAACAAAGAGATAATTTTGCGTTTCATCCCTGAGCTATTAGAGTTGAGAAGTCCAACACACAACCTACAGCTCTCACAGTGATACGCCTAAAATTCTCTGTCTTTCTGTCTCTGCAGTAAAAGACTGCTTTTCTGCTGATACCTCTCAGGGAAAGAACTCAAAAGTTGGACAAACGAATTCATGCTATCGGGAAGGGAACTTGAAAACTAGAAAGACAATGTTTGAAATTCTGTAATTAAGTGATAAAATAAGGATTGAAATTTTCCTTACAAAGAGTGTGAGACTGGAACTTTATTCCTGCGAGCTGCCTCTGTCAGCATGAACAGATTTCCAGACGGGGCAGAGTTGGAAGCCTGTTTCTGTAGGAAAGCGTTGGTGTGTAGGGAAATTTGCACTGGCTTTAGCGTGACTGTAGCTCCTGCTGTTGTGCCCTCACAATCTGTCTTAAACATATAATAAAGCTCTATCTTTGTTTTGCAAACACTCTATAAATGTGTATTCAAAGTAAATCAACTTTTTTTCCCAATGTGTAGAACATCACTCGATAGGTAACTCTAAGTTGAAAAGGAAAATCAAATCCAGTATCGTTTCCAGGTGGTTCAGTTCCCTTTTTCCATGGATCACTGTTGTTAGACCAGTTCGTTTATTGTGAAAAATCCCCCCTTTGTGCTACAACGTTCAACACTCGAGTCAGAATTGCTATCAGTGTGGCACTTTTAAAATAAGTATAAAACCCCTTTAATATCTGCTAACCAGCCACTGAACACTTCGTCCCCATTCCTAACTCTTCTCAATGACAAAAATCAAACTTTTTTTTTTCTTGACGCTGCCAGCAAATTTGTGGCACCAGGAGATTTATTTCCCATTTTAAATAAATGAGGTCAGATCTTGTGTTTCACGTGACTCAAGGGGAAACGTCTGCTGTGATTTCCCAGCCAGCATCCCTTCGACCTAGTGGGCAGCTTAAATTCATACCTGTTCTGGCGTGATAAAGGAGCAGCTGGGACAGAGCCTGGAAGAACGGGGACGCGTTCCAGTCTATACTGGACTTGTGCATGCATTTGTCTCATTTTTCTCGTGTTCCTGCTGTACGGGCCGGCATGAGCCATATGGCTTTTTCTTAAAAGCGGTGGATCAGTCGTTTTGTCTCTCGTTTCAGGGCAGTTTTGACACCAGAGCGAAGACTGGCAGAGAACAAGGGTGGCCTTGTCTCAAAGGGTGGCTGTAGTTCCAGCGACCCCAACCTTTCTCTGACCTCCATCAACGTGTTTAATTTCTCCCTGCCTCAGTTCCCTGTTCGTTATTTAAGGAGTACACACACTGGGGCCCTGATTTCAGCTACGTTACTGTAATGACAATAAAATTTCCCAAGCATAAAGGAAAGATTCGCAAGCCAATGAGTCTGTCACGTTTTAGAGTGCTGCGTAGTCTTTAGAATGAGAAACATTTTAATGTAAGCGAAGGCAAATCACTTACAGTACTGAAACATTCAAAAGCTAGATGGTGTCCTCTAAATATTTCAGAATTGAGGTAAAATAAATAAGTCGGCATCTTCCAGCTACAGAGCGCAGATAATTTTCTGCATGCGTTATATTGCCAGAAGAAAACCAGAGAAACAAATACTGGGGGAGAATAGTCGCAATTTGTAGAAAATGCTCATGTGGAAGGTGAAAATTTTTACTGTCTCATTAAAATGTCTACTGCATGTTTTCTTCCTGGAGCAGGAAACCGCTAAGGTGTCTGAGATGGCTCATGCCTCACGGCAGGACCTGCAGAGGTGCCGGGTGGTACTGATGTAGGGTTCTTCCTAAGGTTTAGATTGAACGTTAGGAAGAAGTTTTTCACTGTGAGGGTGGTGAGGCACTGGCACAGGTTACCCAAAGAGGTTGTTGAGGCCCCATCCCTGGAGGTGTTCAAGGCCAGGCTGGACGTGGCCTTGGGCAGCCTGGTCTGGTGGGAGGTGTCCCTGCCTATGGCAGGGGGGTTGGAACTCGATGATCTTCAAGGTCCTTTCCAACCTAAACCATTCTATGATTCCCTGCAGCTCGGTGCCGCTCTGCGGGCAGTGATGTTGTTTGGACATCTTGCAGCCACCTATTGCTGCTGCCCGTGTGCCCTGCCTCTCCTGGCATCGAGCGGTGGCATCTGTAGGTACCCCAACACACGTCTTCCTCCGAGACAGCGCTGGCTGAGATGTCTGCTGTCTTCCAGATGTAAGTCTGCTGGGGCTGCTGTGTAACGGGCTAGCTCCCTTTTTGCCCAATAAAGGAATGGGAACCCAAAAGATGGTCTTACCCACCCTCCCTATATGCTTAAATAGGTTTTATTTATGTCTTAGAATTTCTGAGCTGCTTTTTTTTTTTCTAAAGATAAAGACCTCAAACAAAATATCTTCTTTAGCATTTCTATTTTAAGAATACAGCAGGATCTGTTAATCTTTATGAAAAATTATTCCGAGGTGGTCTCTATTTCAAACTTATTCCAGAAATACAGCGTTATTTATTGTATTGTAATACTGAAAGTTGTCAGTTCAGAGTGGGGTCTTGTTATGCTTCATTTTGTGCGGAGATACAAGACAAATTAGGGGTGAAAGAGCTTGGAGTTCAAACCAGTATGACTCACAGAATGGGAAAGGAAAGAGTTTTGCCAAAGATCACCGGTATAATGTAAGCAGAAAGAAGGTTTCCTTTTCCCCAGCCTTTTGTCCCAACTGTTGAATCACATCCCTTCTTTATAGTGCAGCCCACCTCTGCGAGGCGAAAATGTCCTATTGCTGGATTTCTGGGACAAAGACTGTTAGAACAGAATGTCACAGAAAAAAAAAATAATCACACAAAGGTAATATAATTTGCCGTATCACATAAAAGAAATAAAAATTTAAAAATCCTTCAATGTAAGGTGGTGGTGAGGAACAGGGTGACCTCTGACTTCAAGCTGTGGTCTGGTCATACACTCTCCTTTCTCCTAACCCTCGGTTAGCAGTGCATGCTGGTACTGGGGTGAAAACAGTAAGAACAGGGCAAATCAGCGCTGTTAAACCAGTGTATCTCATCTTTTCCTTCAGAGGCTATTCACAGGAGGTGGCAGCAATCCCGTTGTACAAATTCAGTTAAAAATTTCATTTTAAAATTGCATTTTGTAATTGAGACAAGTTGACCAAAGAAGTATGGAATGGAAAAAGAGGGAAGTGAGAGGAAGATGGTGATGTCAGAAGGGACAGAAGAAAATGTTTTCCCATTAAGCACCCCCGTAGGTCAGACTTATGGACCCAGCTCCGGAGATGTTTTGGCACATACCATTTGTGGTTAAATACGTGCTTACAATACAGCAAGTTGTTTGGTTTTGCCTAACTGAGGCTTAAATACTGTGTCTATTGAAAGTAAAAACTTTGGTGTGTATCTTGGGAAATCATTGCCCTAATGCTTTTTTGATGTAGTATGTGTGCAGTAACTAAGAATTAAGAAGGAACACTTCTAAGCAGCATGACCAACTGACCTTGAAGATGACATTTTGAGAGTCCCGTGCTGGAAAAGAGGCAGATTTTATTTTTTTTCCCCTATCTCAGTGACTCTGGGCAGATTGGTTACATGTGGAACATCTCAGGGGTAGATCTTGATGGAAGAATAATTGTGGTCACCGGTGTGAGAGCCGTGGGAAAGCATCCCATGATTATTTTTTGAAAGAGAGTAGATGAAGCATCCCTGACACTTGTAGGGTCAGGGGAGTATTTAATAATTATAATGGACAATGGTAGGATGACTTGGAAAAGTGCACGTATGGTTCTGGCTACCGCTGCTCGGATAGATCTCCTTGAATGGAAACGGAACCAGAGAAGCACAGTTAAGAAGATCAAGGGACTTGATTAATCTTTTTGTGAAGAGAGATTAAGGGTTTGGCTTGTTCAAAATCTAATCAAGGTCAGAAGAGAGATTATGAAGCTCTACTTGAATATTTGGGATAAATAAAAAGGTAATTGCTTCAGCTAGAAGCTGATATGATTGTATGATCGAATTACGATGACTGTATGATGACTACAGTTGTGTCAGCTACTAAAAGTGGGGGTTCCTCCTTATTTGAGGAAGAAGTTGTGTGTTCTTCCAAACCCCTTATAAAGAAAAAGAACCTAAATGGCCTTAAGGTGGAATTTGAGTTCTTGGAAGACATTGTATAACTGAGCGGGAGAGTTTTCTGGCGACAGGAAATTAGGTGAAGGCTATAAATACCTGAGGCTTATCTATACGTAAGGGAAGCGGGTTACAGGCTATTGAGTGGCTGCTTCCCACACAAATATTTGCACTGTACCCGTCACGTGCTGTTGCTGGGCACCGGTGGGGGCCGGGAATTCACTTCTTCCCTACAGAATACTGTAGTTTCCTTTTTATTTATTTTTTGCGCACATGTGTGTGGCGGGGGGAATGTTTGGACTTTTTTTACTGTTGAAGTGAATAATTTGGTTGCAGCCAGCTCGAGATAGTGCTGGTGGAGTAAATGCTTGAGCACCTGGATAGTGTAAACTCACTGTGTGTCTGTATATGATGTACTACAGGGGCGTAAGACAACGGCAATTCCCTTATCGTTCTATGGAGGGTTTATAAATTGTAAATTGCTTGGAAGGGGCTTGTGACCTGGAGCGTGTGATGATATATCGAATAGATGCACTGAAGCTCCGTTCCCGGGTGAGCTAAGTGAGCTTCTTCTACCACAAAACTATTTTGGAATAAAAAGTGCCAATTTGGACTGATTGAAAGTAGCTGTAAAAATGGATCAAGGTTTATATTTAACTAGCAAAATGGAGGTGTAAATGGGGGGAATATTATTTAAAAAACAATAAATCAAGATTACTTAGCTCAATATTTACAAAAGAAAGTTTTACCCTTTTTAAAAAAATGTTACATTTAGAAATTTAATTTTCAGGCGTTTATTTTTAAGTTTGAATTAAAACATTTCTAGTAGAAGAAAACTCATGATTTGCCTTGAAAACTTTTTACACACCGTGATGGAAAAAATGATTTTGTTTTGTTTCCTTTTGACTTCAGCTTTCAGCCACCGAGACACAATGTGAGTTATTCTGTCTCTGCTCTTACTGTCCTGCTGGCAAAGCATTTAGTGTGGAGTGCTTAGCACCTTAGGAACTCAGGGTATATTTACATTTCATAAAGCAGAGATCCTCATTCTCATGAGTGAAATAAGTTATTCTTCAAATATATTGCTTGCAATCTAGACTATCATGATAATGTAAAATATAGACTGAAGAAATAGCAGTAAGAAAATATTAATAGAATTGATACAAGATAGTTGTGATTTTTCTATACAAGTATTATGAAGCTGAATTTCACTTTATTTCTCATATTTTTATTTAACATAAAAATGAAAGAGTCGGCATTTACTAGGCTAGACAGGAATTTGTCATGAAGAGATGGGATCGTATTCCTAACTTCATTCTCCACCGCCCTCCCCTTACCCCCTGCCCAAAGTAAGTACATACTTCTTGCTAGTAAAGGACAACTGAAAAAATCGAGGTAAAATGTGTGCTGTAGGATAATTGCTTAGGAGATTACTAATAAGATACAGAACCTTCCAGCCAAGTTCACCAGATCAGGTTGAGCCCAGCAACCAAAAATCGTTACCATCCGACAGCTATTCAATAGATCATCTGAAATAAGTGTCTGGTCGCAGGTGTCCAGAGTTCAAAACAAACCCAAGCCCTCATTAGAACTGGAATTAATTTACACCTTTCAGAGTTTCAGCAGAATGACCGGCCCACAGAGAAGGCAATACCATACTGTATATTCCCCAAGGAACTGAAAAGTATTGGAATTACCTTTTTTGAGCTAAATAGAATGTATGGAATTCACTCTTGTCGTTACAGTTGTAGGTTATAGCACGGGGCGGCGTATACGCGTCATCCCTTACAGTGGAATAAACTCGTCCCTGAATGTCAGGGAAGTCTCCAGAACTATCAATTCTGCCTAAAGTTCAAAATATACACGTGCCTCTTATTTTATTTTCAAACAGTGCTCTTACTGCATCATCACTGCATGTTGGCAGAGCCTTTCAGTGTTTATGGTGAGATCAGGACTGGTCTTCTAAGTCTGAACACTTTTGTGTCAACTTCAGAGCTCTCTCTAGGTACTTAAAGACAAGGCTGACAAGAATTATTATTTGAACGTGTTTTCTTTTGTGTTGATAATTAACAGCTGTGGATGGGTTACTTTAAAGATGATAACAATCAAGATGTTTTGGGATCTTTAAGAACTGGTGGCACAGGTACAACCCCGAATACAGCTGGTTTGGCTCCGTGGTAAATACAATTTTAGATTTGTAAGCAACAGAAGACATCCTGTCGTTATTTTCTTGCCTTTTTAGTGTCCAGGGTGGAAGGGGTCCACTGAGAAGAGGTTAGAGCAGGTGCCTGCGGCAATCAGACACGCTGCTACCAGTTGGTAGCAACAATAACCAGTAACCGATTCAGGGAAGTTTGTGTGTAATCCATTTTGTTAGGGGGATATGGACGTTACTGAATCATTTTTTGAATTTGTGGCGACTGCATCTTTTTTTCATTTGTGGTGACTATTCTATAGCTGTTGGTTTTGCAAGTAAACAGATTTGCTTCTGTAACCCAAATTCCAGCAAGAACATTTCTCGGTACAGACTGTACTGCAGTGCCTGTACAGGAGCACCGCTACGTACGAGCTTCCATGCAAAGCTTATGATCAGCATGAAGTCATTCTAGCATTTGGAGATACTAATGTTTGGATGCTCATTAGCACTTTAAACATAATGTTATAATTAAGTTTTGATAAAAATTCTGTGACAACTTTTAATTCAGTTTAAGATGAAAAATATCTCGTTGAGTAAACGAGAAGGCGGACTCCTCATTCTTCTTGTAATCTTGCAGAGAGTGGGTTTTTGTAAACCTAGAGCTTTTCGGTAAGTCTTTTTAGGCTGAGGGAGGTTGTGATGGCATTCATAAAGATTTTAGGGTAATAAAAGGTGTGGGAAAAAAGAATGTAGTCAGGTGAAAGGACAGTACTGGCACAAGAACATACATAAATTGGCGTTGAACAATTTAGGTATGCAATTATCATTAGGGCAGCTAGTTTTAGAACAGCTGCCCAGTGGGAACTGTAAGAAGAAAATACAAACTATCAAACAAGAAGAAAATATCCAATTGGCATTCCTTCATTTGAGTAAGATTATTAAATTTCTGGCAAGACTCTTATAATATATGGCTCGCAGCGTCGCAGGTTTCGACCCACCGCCTGAGGAGGTTTGTTCCAGTACTGTACCTGTGCATGACCTGAATGAAACGCGGGAAGGAAATATATCACGGAATCATAAGATGATGGAAATTACGGGAGGAAAAAAAAAACCCTCTCGTGCCATTTAGTCCATTCCCTTGACAGCACAGAACATGAATTCAGTCTCGCTGTTAGAGCTTTTTCTAATATTCAGGATAAATTACCTTCATCCTAGCTGCGTGCCATTCCTCACATACATACGCATTGTGCTGCACTGAACAGTTTTTGCTATTTATGTTGTCTGCCTTTAATGACACCCAGGCTTTGTCACCCCCTTATTTGCCACATACCCCCGTTGTACACACTGAGGTCGCTCAAGTCCCTCATAAGAAACCCCCCTTCTGTCTCATTAAGGAAAATAGCCACAGCGGCGATACTAAAACGTAAAGACCTGCCAGACAGGGATTGTTAACAAACGGGATCTCCATCCTGCAGTTGGTGCAACTACCCTGATAAATGTCCTGATTTGAAATTTCAAGGTTGACAAAACCTTTTTTTTTTTTCCCTCCCCCTCCTTGGGTTAGGTCTTTCTTTGGCAGGTACCAGTTATTTTCCTCACTGCTCCAGTTTCCTTGTTCAGACGATCAGTTAGTTCCTCTGAAGAGAAAGGCTGCAATTTTATTTTATTTTATTTTTTTCTTGAATGATCAGATGATCCTTCCCTTCAGAATGTCGCATTACTGCAGTGAGCCGTTGCCATTGCGGAGTACGTGCACATTCAGTCGCTCACTTAGGATGTGAGAACTGTTTTTCCTCTTTATTACGAGATAACTTTGGGGGCCACGTCCCTGTGCGACAAAACTCCCAAACCACGGCGGCTCTGCTGGTGGGTACCTGCCGGGAGTCTGCCCCTTGGGGAACGTTTTGCTGAGGATCTGGATGCTGCTGAAAAATGATTTTCAGGAATGGAGCAAGACATCGTCAAACAGCTGAAAACCAAATGCCGTGCTTTTTAACACAGATTTAGCATTGCAGTTTTCGGAGCAATATCTGAGTTTTCCCCTTTTGAGCACTACCATAAAGAAATTCGTTCCATCTCAGCCTCCTCCTTTCCCCCAGTTTTCTCCTCTATGAAGTTTTTAATTTGTCGCATAGTTTGATGTTATGGAAATTACTTTAACATCACCTTTTAGTCAGACATTCTCTGAGGAGCATGACTTACAATACAATTTAGTCAGAAACGAGTTTATGTCTTTGTAACAAACTGCAAATTACCCGCCTCGTGAAACACAACTTCTCATAAATGCCACTTACAACCTTGCAGATTCAAGTCCTGGAGCGACAGTCAGGCTTTTAAAATTCCTCATTTGTCTTTCCGTACGGACGGCAGAGCAAAAATTAAAAATGCATTTGGGTTTTAACTAGAAGAAAAAAAATAACATGGGGATTTCTCAGGTAGTTATGCATTTTGATCCCGTCGTCGTACTGTAGCGTACCCGTGTATTTGTGGAAGAATAATTACTGTACATTGCAAACATTAGATACCAGTTTTGCCTTGCAGAGTGAAGAGTAACCAGCTTAAGAGTATGGACAGAATTGAGGTCATCTATGAGAAAGCACTTCAGAACTGTGCTTAGAAAGAAAGGGCGATGGTTTAGAAGTAGTGGTTCCCAAGTTGGTTGCCAGCGTTCACTCTTTCTATAGGGATCCTAACTATGTAGGCTATATGTACTACATAGCGGTGCAGTGGCTTTCACCACAGCGGATTCCTTTCTCGGTCCGTTCTAAAACAATGGATCTCCTACAACTTTGAGCCCGTAAGGGTTGATGCTGCTCAGTACCTTGCAGGATTAAGTGTACGTTGTCCACCCCATTGTCAAGTCCATGTCCTTGCTCTCTCTAGAGTCATATCTAATGCAGCCGAAGAACCCTGGCAGGTCTCCAGAAACACATTTAAGCATGTGAGCAGTCTTGAATTGAAGCATGAAGACGGGACCTTGCAGGATCCAGCATCTCAGGGACTTACTCGAGCTAAATGCAGTTCATTGTAATGTGGGGAGCTTCTTTAACGGTCTTGGCAGCAGTCTGCAGGTGAGGTTTAATAGCTTTCCTAATTACGTACCTAGTTCTGCATGGATTAATTTCTTGAAAAATCTTTTTGTTCATAGTTGCATATAGTTCTTCATTAAATTCTTCATTTATTTCAAGTGCAACCGGTGTTATTAATATACTAGCACTGGTGTGCAGAGAGAGCGGATCTCATTAACAACTATGTGTTTCGGTATTGCCCAAGGAGTTTACATTCTTGTTTTCTACTCTCAACTCATCTTAATTGTTATGTTAAAAATGTTAACATTAATTCACTGTAATTTCCCATGATTTATTATGGTGGCTACGACTGTGCATTGCACCAATATTTCTTTTACCTGTATGCATATTACCCATCAGGCTGGACGTGGCCTTGGGCAGCCTGGTCTGGTGGGAGGTGTCTCTGCCCAGGGCAGGGGGGTTGGAACTCGATGATCTTCAAGGTCCTTTCCAACCTAAACCATTCTATGATTCTATGATCAGAGTGAATTACTGCATCAGTTAAATGGTGGCTGTGATGTAAGAAGACAAATCAGCTTGCAAAAAGGGAAGATTCAGTTTGGAAAATTAGTTTGGTGAAACTTCAGGTAATTGAAGATGGAATTAAAAGAAAAAAAACATGATGTATGATTACCACTAATAGTAAATGTTTAGATTTTAAGATAATATATCAAGGATGTCATCCCCTCATTTTCTGAGAAATGGGATAGTTCATTAGGTGAAATCTCTGCCTCTTCTGGATGGCCTCTAGCAGAATGGGATCCAGGGCAAATGCATGGCGAACCCTGTCTGAAGGAGCCCGTGTGTCGATTCCTTGTCTGCATTTAGTTATCGGTATCTCGTAGCTGTACATTTTCAGGAATACCACAAAGAATGGACCACCCCCCCGTCATCCCTCCAGAACAGGCAACTTCCTATGAGCTGTAGCGGTTTCTGCCGTAGACTTATTAAAAGCCCTTTACAACACACTGAGTAAATATTGGTTTAGAAATTGCCTGTTCATTTATGTGCACAACAGACCGTGATATTTCCGTCTAAGCCGCCGGTCTCTCGCATCAGCCCCTGGACGATTCCACAGGAGACTTTTACCGGATCGCTTCCTACCCGGCCTTATTGGCTGCGGAGCTCACGTATAATATTTCCCGGTCTTTGGAGACCCTTTGCAAAACGGAGCTCTGCCACTGCTGATGTTTCAACTTCTCTCTGACAACTCTAATTTCTTCCTGTGTGCGGGAGCAAGAGATTTTAGACATAACGGCTTTGCTTCCTCTCATTTGCCTGAGTGTAAAACAAATATGTTTCAACGCAGACGCACCAAATGAGAAAAGGCACGAACCGCGGGAAAGAAAATGAGCGCGATTCATTAGCTGAGACGTCGTATTGAGATCAGAAACAGGACCGATGGCAAACCGTGCTCTTTATCTACTTTGTGACCTTGCATAAATCACCTCTTTGCCTTTTTTCCCCCCCTCATCCTTTGAATGCGCGGTACATAAGCCTGTGTAGACAAGGACTGTGTCTTAAGCACAGATGACTCGAAGGGCCAATGGGGATCGCCGAGCTGCTTCTCCTGCCACCGCGGGCACCTCCGTCCCGGGCGGTTTGGTTCAGGTCTCGCCACCACCTGTACCGCGGGTCACAAACCTCTCTGCAGCTCCATATAACAAATGAAAAACCCTTTTGTGAAGGAGCACGAAAGCCACGGAATACAACGTGGCGGAGTACGAACAGGGTGTCGCTGGAATATATTGTGTATTCATGCAATGAATAATAGTACAACGGGGCCCTGGCTATTGATACAAAACAAATAATAATGGAAAATGGTGGCTGACAACTCTTTATAAAGCAAACCAAAATGTGTTTAGTGGCAAATGAGGAAAATAATAAGCAAGGCAGACCTTCCGCAGTGCGAGCTATTCATGGCTGAATCCCATTCTGCAGCGAAAACTGGAGATAATTGGTGATTTCTCTATTATGTTCACAGGTGTGGAGGATCTGGGGCATTCAGCATCAGCTGCGCATCCAGAAGATTGCTGGCCTGTTCCCAGAGATCTGAAATCCCATTCTTCTCTCTATTTTAATGAAGCTCAGAGGTGCCCCTTTATCTCATTTAATAATGAACTGATGATACTGGAAATGGAGCAGGAAACTAGTAGAAGGGTCGGAGGCGGCGAGGAAGCTGTTAGTTGTGTCTGAGCAATTCGGTCTTGAAGGAGGTAAAGGAAAAAGGCGAAGGAGGTAAAGGAAAAAGGCGAAGGAGGTAAAGGAAAAAGACAAACCGACCTTTCAGCATTTCCCTGATAAAAAGCTTGAGCGTGTGTCCTTGGAAGAGATTTCCGAACGTTCAGAGGGATGAGAAGAAACAACCCTTTACTTTGGATAGGAAATTATCTCATACTGATGTAGCCTAATTGTGATGTTTTGTGGCACTCCCTGGAGAGGAATACGAGTAGTCTGCTTCTGAATTTTAGGGGAACTGGCACACTAGCTGAAGTGCTCCAATCTTTCATGTTTGAAAGCGGTTTAGTTTCCGATAAAGGTTTAGTGTTTCAAAGAGATACAAAATCTTCGTGTGTCCTGGGCTTCAGTGAAACAACCATTCAGTGAAATAGACCTCCTAATCTGAGATGTTCGAGGGTTATCTCTGAGGAAAGCTAGTCTTCCTGTGGCTGCCAATTGCGAATGAACTTTTGGTTACGAAATTCCTCTTTATTGCCACCTTTCCGTATCCCTGAGGTTAATTCTGCAATAAGCATGAAATGTAATTAGCGCAGATCCATTTCTGCCAGCACGTTTTACACGAGTGGCTCACGGGGGCAGACCTGGATGTATTCATACTAAAATGATTCAGTTAAATGTAATACCACTTGGTATGCAGCATGAGTGTTGTTTGTCTTCACAGTACTTTAATGATGCACTGCAGTCTTTGGTATGGAAGCACTACCTGCATCTCAATGAAGAGCCATCGTTGCTGTACAGGGGAACACCTCTGATGATAACGTTTTCTAGAGCTCAGCCCAAACAGCATCCTTTATTTACTGCTTGAGATGCAGACCTGAGAGCACGTTGTGTTCTGATACGGGGTATCGTGACTTTTTTTCATCGCTTTGTTTGGCGCAAATGAATGCGTGGCAGCAGTGCTACAATCTGATTGAAAAAGAAAAAGAGAAAAACAAAACAAAACAAAACCCAAAGAAAAGCAGCCAGTGATCTAGTTTGCAGTCAAAGCCATCTATCTGCGCCCACCTGTCTGAAAGCACAATTCAGAATCCTCTCCCTCTGGACAGAGTGTTTTCAGGTTAAAGAAACAAATGTTTCTTAAGTACGTCTCCTAAAGCTTTAAGAGAAGTTAAGATTATTTGAAAGTCTGCTTACAAGAAGTTACTTTGCTGTTTCATTAACAGGGACGCAAATGCATCTCTTCAGGAGCCTGTATGGTTAGCAATTATCCCTTTACAATTTTTTTTTTGTCAGCCATCACTCTGTGCTAAAACAGCTTTTAAGAATCATTGGGAGCTGATGCTGGTAATTTGTAGGCTGAATTGTCTTTCCTAAATAGCTTTTGGTGCACTTGAAATCTATCATCTTCGAGAGTTGTTTGTGTTTGGATCAGGCTCCGAAGGCGAGATCAGTATTTGAGGGTTTTTTCCCTGTCTCGGGAAGCTGAATCAAAATGTCACTTGCCAGCATGTAAGCGGAAAATTGTTTGTCTCTGGCTCAGTATAGACACATCGTGCCCGACGGAAAAACAGTGGTGCAGGCTTAGAGCCAGAAGTGGTAACAGCAACCTTCTGCCAGTCCTTATAGGAACACGTATACGGACCAGGTCAGCGTTTGAGCAGATAAGGAGGAGATGCAGGACTTGGTCTTGATGTTGGGGTAAATGGGCTACTGAAGGGAATGATTTTCAGCTATGGTAGGTCAGGCTAACCCTGGGAAATGGCTGGAGAAGTTACTGAAAAAGCTGAATCTTCAGCATTGGTATCCTACCTGGTTTTCAGCTATGACTGTTGTATTTTGCCAGTACTAGTCCTCTTCCATTTATAATTGGCTGAGAGTTCTTCCTTTAAAACATACGTACGCATTTATGGCGGCAGTAGCAGAAGTTCCCTGGGCAATGGACCGATTTCTGTATGTTTTCTGTTTAGGGCTTCAAAGGGATTTGGAATATTAAGTCTAAAATTAACTTTGTTATTAATAAAGTGCCACTTAGCAGGAGGAACATTGTTCTCAAGGTACTTATGTCTTCAGTTTAGCTGTTGAAATTGAAGGCTCTGTGAGCCCCAAAATCAAAAGGAAAGGATGACTAATACAGCAGCATCACTGGATGCTTGTATTTTGGGGACATCTCTATGGATTTTTTGTTGGTGGTATTCAAAAGTTAGATGGTTGGATGGATTAGTTGGTACCTGTGAATGGGAGAAAGGGTATTTTTTCCTCTGGAGTTCTAAAGTATTGCTGCATACAAAAGTCAGGGGAAATAATCTTGCCCTGACCAAATGGAAACACCCGCTGCTCGAATAGTCTGGGCTTTCTATCAAGGGTATTCCCTTGTGAAATTAAGCCTAAATTTAAAATTTGAAAAATTCACTATTTGAAATTGGGAAAAAATGGTGGTTATTGGGTGTTAGAAATGTTTTTGCTTACTGCGTGCCACTTACCAATCTCTCTCTTATTTCTGCATACAGCATCTCACGTAACTACTGGAGAGGCTCAGAGGGAGAAGATAAGATGTTGCTGTGTGGTGATTGGGGAATAGATGCTTAAATACCACAGCTAATTCTGGTTGCAACGAGCATCATGGATTTGACATGAAAAGTTGCATTTTTAGTTCATTTTTCTGAAATTAAACGTTTCCTCAAGAAAGGTTGTAATAAAATAATACCCATGTGGAGGAGAACAGAATCATCTCAGAAAAGCTTAAAATACAAGTCTGGAGGTCTATTTAGATGAATCAGCCTCTTCATAGAGCATATCATCTGTCTCGCACCTATGAACGGATGCGATCTAGATGACAGATTTACTTCTCGCAGATACTTAGGGTAGCTAGCATCTAGATTTAAACCTAATTTCTTGCCGTGTGGCTTGTGTTTTTCATTCCTAAAGTTAGTTTTGCTTTTTAATATCTGGAGCCACACTTGGAGGTGAAGATTATAAGTACATCTAGAGCACGTATCTGTGAAACCTACATTTTCTGGGCTGTAAATGTATGTCTTCACTTACACTGGTGTATGGCCCTTTGATATCCCCTGCCCTGTGCTTTACTCTCCCCTCGGCTATTTAGTCATCTTCTCATTCCATTTTAGATGCTGGTTTTCTTGAACTGAGCAGCGTCTATCTTCCAGTAAGTACATCTATTGAGTTTGCCATGGATAGATATGGAATTGTATTATATAAAGGTTCATTTCTTATCATAGTGGAACAGAGCCACCGCGTGCGGAGGCTCAGCCAGAGCTGGGCAATGGTGTGCTCCGTCTCCACCAGCGTATATTGCAAAAACTGACTTATCCAGTTAGGATACCGTCTGGCTGGTTTAAAAGGCAAGATTTAACTATGCAGTTGTACACTGCAAATTGTTTGCAATTACCAAGAAATGTATTAATAAAAATATTTAGTAGAAATTATTTAAAAAGGGGGGGTGGGGGGGAACCCTCTTACAACCTCTCATCCAGAAAACTGGTCTTTGCAAGAGCTAGAAAGTGAGGTGTAGAATTTAATGCTCGGTTCAATGCTCCCTTCACCATCCCTGAACTGGACCCACACTGGCCATGGGTAAGCTTGAACAGGTAAGCCTTCACAGAGGTAACCGGTCTGCGAGCTTTGATATGAAATGCTTATCAGGTCAAGTAAATCTTGAATTTTTCTGCTTTGGTAATCAAATCTTGGAAGACCAATAACGAAACTTTATTTTTTAGTTTCTAGAAGTTGTCCGGAGCTGTAACCACAACTGTCCAGTCCTAAACCAATTTTCCCATCTTTCTGACTTTCTCTCATATTGGGGTACGACCATGTTTTCTGGGTCTGTTGTGCCTTTTATCTGACAACTGTGACATAGTCAGCAACAGAGCTTACATTTCTTGGCGTCAGTCCTTTTAAGTTTTCTTTTTTTAGTTTCTTTCTCCCCCTCTCCCCCCCAATTTCTTTATCACAAGATATGAAATTCTCTCTCACAGTGCTCGTTTAAATTACCTTGGATGAGCTGATCATAAGCCTCTGTCTGCCAGACGCCGGCCACAGAGGAGAAGCGGTGTCCTTAGAGGCAGCGCTGTGCCATTAAAAGTTGTTCTAACGTATGAAAAACTTCTGGTAATGGACTCTCCATTAATTCCTCAAATAATTTATTCTAGACATATATTCTCAAAAAAAAAAAAAGCTTTTAAAAAGCTTTTTCTAGTGTCTAACTGGATTTTCTTTCCTGCAGTTTGAGGTCCCCCAGTGCTTGCCTATCCTCCCATGGTCATGGACAACAGGTGGTTCCCTTCTCACAATGCAACAGCCTTCAGGTAATTGGAGGTTGCTCTCATATCTTTCCCCAGTCCCCTCTATGCTAAAATAATCTATGCCTCCTTGCTCTCCTTGATCCGTATCTTCTCCTGACCTCCCTCCAGCACCAGGCTGGTGTTGCAGTGGAAGCCTTACCAGTTCCAACCCTTCCCAAGCCTTGCAGATGTGTAAATATAGCACTACCACTGGGTTCTGTAAGAGAATAACAGCTAAAACCATCACGATTTCTGTCTCCGCTGGCAGGTAGTACTTCCCAGGTCCATGTCACCACATCCCTTCCATCATCTGGAGGGTAAACAAGGTCACGGCGCAGAGCCAGACCCCTGCCCACCTGCTGACACGCGGTGACGTAGCACGGCCTCCCGATTTGGGAGTAAATCACCACAGCTATCCACCTGCTTTGCCTCTCCCCTATAACAGTTTCATCTTGACAACTAATTAGGACAGTGTGTGCTGGAAATCAAGATATATGAAATTAACTGCTGCTTTCTGCTACGTTGCTGTGAAAGGAAATGAGATATGCTTTGTTCTTGATGAGTGAGTGATGGCCACTGCTCACCTCTTGTTACCCTTTGCTGCTTACCAGTAATAGGATTATATTATTCCTGATTATTTTTTTTTTCCCAGGATGAAGTATTGCTGTCTCGTTTTTCTTTTCTCATCTCTTTTCTCCATCTTCTAGCAGACAGGGAGAAAGCAATTGCCATTTCAAGTTTCCTGCTAGCGTGCTTTTTTCCGTGATTCCTCAATTAGAATCGTTAAGATTTTGAGGTTCACTGGTCAGACTTTGAAAACACCCATCTTCTCCGATTATGATCTGACCTATTTTAGAGAGAGCTCCTACCCTTCTGTCATTGGTGTTAACCACCTGCTTGACATCTTTAACAACACTAATTAAATAATGCACTGAACACTTTGGCCCTCTTGGCATTGCCAAAATCTTACACTCTCTCTAATGAACCAATATTTTCCCCTGGTATTCCTCTTATTCCTAATGCACTTACAGAATCATTTCATATTATCTTTAACTCAGACAAGTTGTTTCTCATTATAGTGTGCCTTGGATTTTTCAAATTTAGATTTTTTTAAAATTTTTTGTCCTTTTATTTTTATATGATTGTACTGTTCAGTGCTCCTGATTCTGCTAGGTGCTTATAAAGCAGTATTTATATATATGCACGCACGTATAAATCCTTCTGAAATTAGTGATCTGTGGTGAGTCGTGATAGCTCCCATGCTCTGTTTTTCCCTTTAACTTTACCAGCATATTTTTGAGAAAGTGTATGATCCCTTAACATATAAGGTAATCTCTTTTCTTTTTTTCCCTTCCTTTCCTTTCTGAGCAACCTGTATCCTCCCAATATCCTTCAATAATCAGCAGAGAGCTTAGAATGCATAAGGAAATACCAATGTTCATGTTAAAAGGAAATTTGCTTCGAATCAGAGTTTAGTTTTTGCTCTGCTTGAGACGTTTTTGAGGGCAGAAGCAGCCCTTGTAATGTGGTAAGTATGAAGTATATTGCTTCTCAAATAGGTTTAAGTAACTCAATAAGACCTTCTAAAGGGCAGCTTCACGCTGCCTCACCTCCGTGAAATTTTTTTACAAGTATGCAAAAAACCTCTTTCTGATAGTTTTGAGCAGTTGTTGCTGCAATAGGTGAGTATTATATTTATGGCCTTGAGTGCTAAGATCCAACATTAGTTTATGCTGTAAGGTTTCTACAGTTCAGTTGTATGCGTTGGCTGCAAAACCGGAGATATTTTCTTAAGTTTGAATTGCAGTATGAAGAAATACAACTTTTAAAGTTGTCTTTTAAAAATTCAGAGAAATAGTGAGAAACTTTTGCAGAAAGAGTTTGGAAGGTATTATGCATTTGCTTCCAGGAAAAAAATCTGGAGTTATTTATGCAATGAACAGCGCAGTGTCTGTCTTGTGAGATGAAATAGCACTGAGCGAGTACGAAGCATCTCACAGAAACGGTGGCTCAGTCATGAGCTGACATGTAGGAGACTCACTGCGATGCCTCTGAAGTATGAAGTGCCTGACAATTTTATTTTATAAAAATAGGGCTACGACTGTGATCGTACAATTAGAAATGACCCTTTCTGATGCATTGCAAGATGATTTCTTGACTGTGGACTGAAGTGAGGTGATCAGACGTGACTCTCTGGTGTTAAGTTTATAGCAAACGATAGTAGGAGTTTGTCATCTTTGAGCAAGTTAAGGTCCACACAGAAAAGAAACAACTACAGTGGTTTTTAAATGAAATTTCTCCTAACTTGTAAATCTGATCTTACCCATGAATTCTAAAGTACAGCTGCTGTCTTCTCAGTCTCCTTGCATTTCGCTTTCCGGGGGCTGGTGATTTATTACTCGAGGTGTCAGTTATCCAAGAGAAAGAAGGAAGACCTACCTAACCACCAAACAGCTGCTGTTAGACATGTCTCCCAAATTGTAATTGGCGTGTGGCTGTGTTTGTGGTGCTGCCCTGCTTCACCCCTGCTGATGCCTCCAAAGGAGCGAGTCTGCTCTCTTCCCAGGAGCTTTCGTAGCGCGGGATGAGAAATCTTTTTAATGAATTGAAAAGGAGGGGGGGGGAAATATCAATGCCAACTGCTCTGAGATTTGCATTTCAGATTTTAGTGTTTTCTAAGTTCAGAGCACATATGTATGAGATTATTGTAATGAAGATGTATATAGGAAGACTTTATATTTCATCACAGTTTCTGCTTTTCCCTAGGTAATTAGCTCAAACACAGGATCTACTGTTATCTTCTCGCTGACTGACAGTGGGCAGAAAATCAAACCGTTTACTGGTTGTCATGGGGATGCTGAGGTTTTAGCCCTGTGGCACTGGATGCGAGTGAGACGGGGCTTTTAAGCGGGAGCACAAGCGGAACCGTAAAGGTGTAGGGAAAGCCCGTCCTCCCCCTGTAGCCTTTCAAGGTATTGGCTTCTCTCGCAGTTTTACCCAAATACAAAACGTCAAAACAATAGTGCATCGTTTTCCACAAGAAACAACAAGAAAGATGTTGCTAAGAAAGACGTTGGAAGCCATAATGCTGTTGGGAAAACGGAGTTTGATTTCACTGCTTGTCTAAAACCCTCGATATACACATAAACCATGACATATAATCCTTGCTTCGAGGACTGTGCAACATATGGTAGAAATCCTGCTTTTCTTACTCAATTATTTCCAGTCAGCTGAATAAGAGAGAAACCATACCAGAAACCATACAAGGATCTGACCTCGATGGTTTTTGCTGCCCTTCAGTGCAGCTTTCTACCACTCCCTAGAGCATGCCATGCCCTGTGTAGCATGAGACCCTTGAAAACCAAAGCAGGACGTTTAGTTGGAATACTCATCACTTAGAGAGATGTGTCATCAACTAGTTAATGCGTGTGTCACTGCAAGATCAAGATGTTGAAACGGGAGCTATGCGGGTAGAGATCGTGACCTGCCAGTCTCTGCGCTGGCAGTGTGTCTTCAAATTTTGGTGAGTTAAAAGGCAATAACAATTAAACGGGTTTGTAATGCTCTCAAAGATTTGGTTATGTTGCAAACCACCGCACGAGCTAAGGAGACTTTAGTCTTGCACCTTGGCATATACGTTCCAGGTGAAAATGCCAGCTTCACAAAGAACTGGCCAGTACACAGTGCTGTTAATTTTTAACCTGAATGCACACTGAACCCTTTCTAACTTACTGACTTCTTCAGCGGGAGCCAGCCCTGACACATCCAATTTCTTTTACTAGCTCCATAATAAAACACATCATATATATCAGCAGGTGCTAGCAGAAAATCCATACGCAGGGAGTTCACGGTGCTGCAGAGCAAAAGGTGGTGGTGGAAAGAGTGCTAGCTTAATAAAAGCAATGCCCGAATTCAGCAGCTGAGCTGGCCAAGGGATCAGTCTTGTGGTTCCCAGCACGGTGCTTGCGTGCTAGACCGTGCTGTTGCTTGACTTTTCTGGTGATGCTTTAGGAAGTCACTAGATTTGGTTCCAAACCCATTGTATATCTGACTTATCCTGGGGATTGGACAAAAGGACTGACTTAAGTCCTGAAAGTTGGGTGTATTCTGTGTAGCCGTGGGAAATACGGCAGTCTAAATTGAATGTACCAGTGCAAAGTATTTCTAGTATCTGGTGGTACCTCACAGGCAGAAACTTCTCTTATATAACGCCAAACTCTTTTAAATGTTTCATTCTTCCTGCCTTGATCTCAGCCCTGTAAGAAAGATCGAGCGTATGCCCTTATGCCTTTCCCCATTATCCAGAATGCTGATGCGGAGGTTAATGTCAATTAAACTCTTGGCTTTGTCTAATAAGAAGTGCTCTCAGAGGAAGGTTACTTCAGAGAAGTGGGAAGCCTTAATAAATAGTAATAATAATATGCATTTCCTGGAAAAGCAGCTTCTTTTAATACTCCATTAGCACTTGTCTAAATACAAAAGCTCTGTCTCAGAACATTAGGTCTATCAGGTCTTCCAGTATTATACCCGTCTTCCATTCCGGCTTTTAAAAAGTAGCATTACAAAACCATAGCCCTATTTTAAATTGTTACAATAAGAAAAAAGCAGGGCTGATGGCGGTGCTCTTAAAAGAATAAACTAGGGGAAGTCCAAATTTTAAGAACAGTCAGAGTTTTAAATTAGTGCCCTGAAGCTGAGGCCAAGTGTTTCCAGCAGGGATGATGGAGCAAGGCAGTTCCTTATTCCAGTTTTTCTGTCTTGTAAACAAAACTTGAAGATGAAGCCGCCCTGAATCTCACTTACATAAAGCAAATGTATGCAACACCTTTGAAACAGAGTCCTGCCATGAAATATGCATAGCTGGAATACCAATAGGTGAAATGCATTCCAGCTTCAATGGCAAATGCATCTTATCTGAAATCACTGTCAATATAAATTATCGCTGCGTGAATTATATTGCATTTAAAATGAGATGTACTACCAATATTTCCCCAAACTGCTTGTTTTGGAAAACTATTTTAATCTGTAGAAGCCAAACTGTAAATTAATGAATATCAGCCTAGGAAAAGCACATATTGGTGCATGGCAATGGACAGACCCTATTTTATTTGGTTTTAGCATGAGGTTGGGCTAGTGTAGGGAAAACTCAGTTATACATGGAAAAAAAAATAAATCATTGCATACAATGTGAGCGTGTTTGAGCACAGGTGAGCACTGATCGAGGGGGCATATCGGTGACCTGAATTTTCTCTCAGTCCTGAGCCTACTCAATGGAGGGACCTCCAAAGCCCGAAGAGCAGTGACTGAGAAAAAAGCGAGGCATTGGGATGGAGGGGTGCCTACAGCCTTCAGAAAGGGAATAGAGGCCACATGTACCTATCAATACCACTGTTTAGGTAGCAGAGTACCAATTACTATACCGTTGGTTAGTATTTTAACTTGTAAACCAAGCTGATTGCATCCTGCAATCCCAGACGGTGTACGTAGCCAGAGCAATCTGCATAACCCATGCTGAATCTCACATGTCCCAGTACCTTAGTTTTATTGCACGAGCACAGGTGAGCACTGATCGTGGTGAGCCCCTGGCACAGGTTGCCCAGAGAAGCTGTGGCTGCCCCATCCCTGGAGGCGTTCAAGGCCAGGTTGGACGGGGCTTGGAGCAACCTGGGCTGGGGGGAGGTGTCCCTGCCCAGGGCAGGGGGTTGGAACTGGATGATCTTCAAGGTCCCTTCCAACCTAAACCATACTATGAAATAGATGTTTCTGTGTAAAGGCAGTAATTCCACCATATTCTGGAGATGTCAGAATTGCTGGATATGCATAGGATTACCTTAAAAACAGAGGAGTTGCCTTCAAAGCATTGAATTGTGCAGACAGAAGCGTGGGGATTTGGCTAAAATTTACATCTTCTATCATATCAGTGGTTCATATCCTGCCTCTGATACACAGTTCCCTTACTGTCTTGCTTTATGACCTGCAACATGCAATTTCATTTTTGTCTGTTTCCTCTGCCCATAAAATGGGGGATACTGTCAGTGCTGCTTTCTTCTGTGCCTTTATGGAAAAAAATCCATAATGGGAGGTGTGTGACTCAGTCATAGTAGAACGTGACTTAGTAATTCCTGTCACCTAATTTTTTTTGCTTACATCATATTTGTTTTTCCTATATTCCTTCATTGCTTTATAGACTCTGAAATTACTAGAGCATTTTCCTGCTTTGCCTATACTAAGTTGTTTGGTTTTTTTCTTGATTAGAAGTTTGATTTCACTGTCGTCATAAACTTCGTGTTGGAAAGGGCACAGCAGTTGACATCCCCCAGATCGTGGTACGAAAGAGGCTGATAAGCAGTTGTTACATGTTGGGACAGGAACCGTACATGGTATAAGAAAAAGCAGGAAAAGATATATTGTTGAAATTTATTGTTTGCTTCAGTTTTTTAAAGATAGAAATCTGTCAAAGTCTAATTTTCTCAAAGCTTAGTAACTCACTGGCTGGTTGGTAACTCAGTGCTGGAAGAAGATTTAGGTCTGGCTGCACATCACTGGATATCGCGTTAGAAGTTGCAGCACAGCTGCAGAAATCCCTCACCATATCTCTTGCAAACGAAGGCACCAGTTCTGCCCGACAAATCCTGTTTCAAGCCACGGGTCTGTCCGTATTCAGGCTCCTGTAAGCCTGGTGTTTACAGCAACACAGGATTGACACAATACTGACTTCCTAAGGCTTTGTTCTCTCGGCTTTATAGTCGGGGATAAAGTGCACTTGAAAATTGTTCAAGATCTTCAAAGAAATGAAATTATAAAAATCACTCCTCTGCTAAATTTTTATACCATTGTTACGGAAAAGTATTGAGACATAATTTGCAAACGTTTCATTTGTAAACTTAGAAGTTCAAAGAATACAGATGTTGCTTTATCTGAAGAGATGACTTTACACAGCAGTGGTTCACTGTGAGATGAGGAATAAAAAGGGATAAATTGCTTCTGTGTCTTTGTCTGCTTTGAAACTTTCAAAGCAGATAACTTTCTGTGCCTTTCAGGATATAAACTCAGCAAGGAAAATACCCGGTTCTGGCCAAAAATGTGCGCGATACAATGTATTGGCAATGCGCTGGAAATGGGGAAAAAATGCCCGTTAGTTCCAAAGGTGCGTGCTACCTCTCTCTCTATTTTGCACTGTGTATTTATAGTACTTCCAGCTTCTAATGTAATAACTCCCAGCTGCAAGGTGAGAACATACCGTCGCCGTTCACGCACGCCTGCAAAGTAATCGTGGCTCATAAGTAGCTAAAACTCCCTTTGAACCTCTGAATCCCTGATGTTTGCAATGAACCAAGAATAATATTCATTAGTAAATTGTTTTCAATTGGCACCTGGGTCTAAACTTCACCTCACCCAAATTCACTCATCTAAGTGCTTGTCTTGATTTCATTTCCTTTATTTTTTTTTGTCTCCTGGAAACATAGGTTTTGTCTCCAACCAGTATAGGCCAACTATATTCTTAGCTTGCTTACGTGGGTGGGATGTGCTGCTTTCTGACGTGCCATTGACCATAGTAGGAGACCAGGAAACTACTTTAGATACAGTCAAAATACAGGTGATGAACAAGAGGATGAAACGGATCCAAATTAGCTGTCAGCACATTTTCTGGAACCATTCAAATACTGAGTTTCTGCCTGAGCTTTCTGGTGGCTCCTGAGCTCCTGGGCTTTGTGGTGTGCTACAAGGCCAATGTCCGAGGTGGTTCCTGCTTGAGAACAACTCATCTGTGTTCTTGCGTAGGCACTTAAGGCTCTAATTAGAGTGATGGAGTTTGCTATATTTTCCACGGTGCCCTTTCAATGAGTTGTTGTTTTTTTCCAGTTGTTGATATGGTTTTGGTTCTGTTAAATAAAGTGAAGTTATTTGACATGGTGAGTATGAAGTCAGTGTTAACCCACAGACAAGAAAACATTGCTGTATTATGCAAAATAGTGTTGCAGACAGACTAAATTCTCTTTGGAATCTGCAGATTAGACAGGACTGAAAGGCCTCTATTTTGGTGAAGATCAGTCTCTTTTTCTTCCTACCAGGCTATTGAGCCTATCATTTTTCAGCTGGGATCACTTGACGGCCTTGCCTTTTTGTCTACCTAAAAGCAGATGGTAAAATTAGAAAAAAAAGATTATTGTTACTGATTACTTCTACCTCCTATTTCTATCTGGCAAAAATGTATTAAATTACCGTAGGTACAAAGGCTGTCTGCTTTCCCCGATTGTAACTTTGCCGTGTCCATCTGTCTCCTATATCGTCTCACTATTGTGATCCCTTGGGGAGACAGAAGCTTTGCTATCGGGTTCAGTTCGCCTCTTTCCAATGGATAGATAAACAGAAATGGAAAGAAAGAGTTTTACCAGTGAAATGCATAACTGCCATTTCCTTGGCTTTCATACAACCCTGTGTAAGTACCGACATCTTCCCAAGCGCTGGTCGTTGGAAAAGCATCGACGCCACTTCTCCAGGTGGCAAGGTCTGCACACCCGCGTGGTGGATCTCAGTACCGTTGGAGGTTAGGATGCCATCGTACTTTCTTGGTAACAGATGTTATGAGATACTCATGTGATTATATATCTATTTGGGNAAAATTCAGTTCAACCTAGTAGAAATAATAATCACGTTTAAGACAATACTGATAAAACGCTTCTCTGTAGTAGTGAGGCGCAACTAGATTAATTTGTTTGTGACTGGTTTATTTGTGCATCTTTTAGGAGGGTAATTACAGCCTTCCACCTGAACAACGTGAAGAGATCTTCTGTTCAAGCTGAAGAAGGGACAGGGGGGTTGGTATCGGGATCGTCCCCTCCGCGCTGCATTTTACTGCCGTGTACTCTCCTTACAGATAGCAGAATGTTTATTGCCTAATAGATGAGCCGGGAACGTGCCCTCGTTATCACAAGGGGACGGCTCCACCACTGCGCGGGAGGACGAGGCGCTGGCCGGTGGCCAAGCTGTGCTACTTACCAGACGTGACCAAATCGGCTCATTTCGAGAGTCAAGGACAAAAATGTATGTTTATACTGAGTTTGTGTACTGTGGACGAGTGTTTTTTCAACTATAAGCATTTTTTTTTTCCCAGAGGTGTGATTTACAGCGGAGGCACTGAAAGGACAGTTGGGTTCGTATCATCGTATGGGCATCAAAAGAACATTTTCCGCGTAGCACACCATGCGTGAAAGTACAATGTACCCACAGAAAATTTAAAAAAAAAAAAAAGAGATTTCAAATGTGGTGCTACATGTAATCTTTACTCCTCATTGATTTCATTTTGAATCGGTACGTTTTCAGCTGTTTAAATCACTCGCTGGCTGAGCTGGCGCGCGCTCCTCAGCAGCTCGTTGCAGCGGAGATAGCAGGGAGAGCACTTCAGCCTTTAATTTAGATGCTTTTTGATACCGAAGATTGCAAGTTCCATTTTTGCTAATAGAACTGGCAATTACACAGGCACCGAAAGAAGACGCCAGGCAAAGCTCGTGCCTCGACTTTAAGGAGGCAGGGAGAGCCCTCGAGGACGAACCTCACGACTGGCCCAAGGCGGGCAGCGAGAAACGCTCCGCTCCTCCCCACGTCTCCCATCCTCCCGTCTCAAAGACTGACGGAGTCAATCCGGGCAGCAAACTACTTCAAAGCCCACAGGCAGGCAGCGCCCAGCGCCTCTGAGGCGGTCCCAAAGGTAAACCTTGGCACGCAGAGCTTCACAGTCACGCCGCAACTCTGCGTTACCCTCAGGTGATCCCCACTGGTCTCATGCCGAGGTGAAAACCTGACACAAACCCTCTTCCCTTCCAAGGACAGGGGTGAAGCGGTGCGGCAGGGGGAGTTGCTAGCGGTATACAGAACAGCAAAGACCCTTAGACCCATTTCTCACCTCCTTAGAAAACCTTTACCCATATTTTAATAGTCTGATCTTTATAAAAAAACACTTTTCCCTCCCCCCCTTTTTTTTTCAGTGACCAGTGTTACACCCATATAGGAATACAAGTTCTGTTAAATTTTTTAAGTGTTTCTCTCTTCTTTAGAAAAACTTTAGCAATATTTTAAGTCTGATCTTTATAAAAAGCACTTTTTTCCCCTTTCTTTTTCTTTTTTTTTTTTTTTTTTTTTTTTTTCAGTGACCAGCGTTACACCCATATAAGAACGCAAGTTCTCTTAACTTTTCTCAGGTGAACTGTCATCTAGCACGTGTTGGTAAGAACTGTTGGTTTTTTTTATTGTAACTTTGGCTCAAGAGTGGCTAATTCATTTAAAGTTAGTGCCATTGAGCCCAGGGAGCTATGGTGGAGAAGTTGTTTGGAACAGCAGTAAGGGAAATGCCTACCTTAAACCGCCCTTCAGTCCTCCAAAGCCACTGCCACCCAACTCAGGTGAAAAAGCGACTTGTCCAAGTGATGTTGCTGAGAGCTGGAGGTGCCACGCTATATTTTCCCGTGCATGTAATATCCCAGGTGATAGTAAATTACTGATAATTGAGTGTAGACTTGGGGGGGAGAATTATTTACGACTCTGTCCTGTCAGAGTGACAAAAAGCAGCCTTGAGGCGGTGCGCACTCTGTTCACCTCCGCACTTCCAATATATTCTCAAGGCTATTGCTTCTGTCTACCGTCACAGACCTACATCAGCATTTTCATACCATCACCTTCAGCGAGGAGCGTTCCCTTAATTTCTGCCTTGTTTAGTTCTAGGCTATAAATAACGCTAACTGCTCGTGAAACCGAGCCTTGCAGAGCCCGACCCTGGAGGCTACTCGAAACCTGAAAATTTCATTGGTTTGACAGTCTTTACAGGGTAACATCTAATATATAATAATCGGCGTGCCAGTTGGAAATCCGTAATTACGGCCCACTCTAAACTATAGCACAGTAGATGAGAAATAATGTAGAGTACTCCAGTGAAGGGAGTGTGCTGAGAGTATTTATTTTCTCTATATGATCCTTATTCTGGCTCTCTCTCCACATCTCCCCAGTCAGTGTGATGGGAAAATAAATACAGATATTTATGCCCATTTCTAGGAATGCAGTTGTCTCAGTACACACAGCACCCAGGAGGGCCGTAAGAAATAAATTGGTGATCTACTGCGTGTATATGCCAGCTAGGATGCATATCTGTTTGACTGCTTCTCAGGAGCTAAATATTTCAGATGAGGAAGGCTTACAATGCTGTGAATGTCCCCAATATGTCAAAGGAACCATAAGCTTATTGAGATTTTGGGGGTCTGTTCTTCATCCTGCTGCTGGTGTCCTGAGTCAGCTGGTGCGGAGCTATGTAGACCCTCTCCAAAAGTCATGAACCCAATATTTAGGCGATATAAATTCTCCTTCTCCGCTGATCTAAAAGGAGCAAGACCAATTTTCGTTAGCTGAGGATCTGGCCCTGTAATTAGGCAGCACTTTTTTCTGTTCAGACAGCTGCTTGTGTGTAGACAACTCATTGATGTAGTGGCTGGGATGTGCAAATGAGGTAGGGACTGTGTTTTGTGCTCATTAAAGAAGGCACTAGAAATTTCATATGGCCACCATCTGCCGCCTTGTTTGTTGAGTTTGATCATTAGTCAATGAATGGTTCTACTGAAATCCAGTGATTAATCTCCGGGATATGATTCTCTTTATCATGATGAAGGATGGCAGAATTTAGCTCGTTACAACAAAATTGCGCAAATGTGCAAATTCTCTTCAAAAGAGATGGGGATTCATAAAGCAGTTAAGTACAAAAATGGGAAAATTAGCTGTGGGGTTTTGTAATGCCTATTTACAAACATCAGCTCCTTGATAAAAGCTGGGAATATCTCTTGTCGATATGCAGCGACTAAACCGGCAACGCGGCTGTGCCTAAAGAAGGACTTGTAGAAGGCACACGATGTCCGCAGGCGACTTTAATGACGGACGCCGACTTCAGCGAGCTACCACGAGGCTTTTCTTTCCAGACGGTAGAAAGAATATTTCATTGACAGGTGTTTGAAAGTATTTTCAGTACACTGGCTCGGCTCAATTTGTCTATAATGAATAAAATGAGTTTTAGGGAAAAGGGGGTGGTGGTGGTTTACTAATGGCTCTGATTTATTAAGTATGTAACAGTCTTTAATTTTCTCTTCCTAAAAAAGCCAGTTCAATCAGAGACCTCGGAGTTTTTAATTGCGCGTTGGAATAGTTTTTCAAACAACAAAGCATTAAGCTTTGTTATGGATCCATTTCACTTTTTATGTGAAATGATTTGACCATAACTGATACTGACAGGGAATTTAAATAGTCCAAACCCAGTCTGGCAACAAACGTAGAATCATAATATGTACAGATTTATAGCCCGTGAAATTGCTCTACAGTCAGTGAGGTTGCATAGGATCTACGTCACGGCACATTTTGGTTTTGTGCTGCTATCTTCAGCTGTTTTCTGCCCTGAGAATGTAAAATATATTGTCTGTTGTTTTTACTGGGCATTCTTTGAATCTGCATCATATGTCTACAAAACAATTTGGAAAGCTGCGGATTTATTTACTATGGTTGAAGAAATCTGGTCACAGCGCTATTGATTTTTTTCTTTTCCCTGCATCTATACGCAGTTTCACCTGTTACTTTCCCTCCTATAAAGAAAACTGTTTACACAGAGATTTCCTTTGGATCACAGTATTCATGAATAGAAAATAAAGGTTAAATTTCTGAGAGCGCATTTTTGGTGCTGTAGCTCCTTTGCATTTCGCGTTGCTCGGGGAAATGAATGCTTCCAGCAACCAACTTGCAAGTTGTATTTCATGCGGATGAAATTTATTCGCAGATTTGTCCCATTGGGTGTTTTAAAAGTGACTGGGACAATGAGTTCGTGCACAAGAGAGGCTGCTTCTACGTGGAATTGCTCAGCCTGTCCATTTGGCCACACTTGTGTTTCAGGAGGAGCGCGGAGGAAGCTTTTCTGTGGAAGCTTTGCAATACCCTGGGGAGGCAGGTGATGGCAGGGTGGGATGCTCATACTGGAGCTGGATCCATTATGGCTACTGATAAAGCAAGTCAGTATCTCCTAATAGGTCAGGCAAGTGAAAGTATGGAATATATAGGTAGAGCGTAAGGAAATTGGTCCACTTTATTTTTTTGTTCTCTAATTCAATAGGAAAAATGCAAAGGAATTGGGTTTTACTTGTGGCTTTGTTTTTTTTTTTAAATTTTATCTTTTTTTAGCAAAGGGAAAAATGGAGCAAAGCTTCAAACTTCAGGTCTAAGCTACTGCGAGAAGTCCACAGGAGACCTTTTGATGACTCTGAGTGTTCAACCAGCAGCTAAAGAAAAATTTCCCCTCCCACCCCAAAAAGGGATTATCAGAAGGAGACTTTTCCTTATCAATCCTCCAGGGCCAGGATGACAAGCAATCAGCAATGGTGCTCAGGAGGCTTTCACACTCCTCCTGTCTGTATTCAAGTATTTTCTTTTCTGACCAGGACTGCTGTCTGGGCCCCAGCGAGAAGGTACCCGGCCCACTCCTTCTGTTCAGCTGTACCAGCTCTTTCTGTGGAAGGTACTGTGTCCAGCTCTGGGGGCCCCAACAGAAGAAGGACATGGACCTGTTGGAGCGAGTCCAGAGGAGGCCATGAAAATGATCAAAGGGCTGGAGAACCTCTGCTGGGAGGACAGGCTGAGAGAATTGGGGGTGTTCAGCCTGGAGAAGAGAAGGCTCCGGGGAGACCTGAGAGCCCCTTCCAGTACTTAAAGGTGCTCCAGGAAAGCTGGGAAGGGACTCTTGATCAGGGAGTTGTGCAATAGTATGAGGGGTAATGGTTTTAAACTGAAAGAGGGGAGAGTTAGATATTAGGAATGAATTCTTGGCTGTGAGGGTGGTGAGCCCCTGGCGCAGGTTGCCCAGAGAAGCTGTGGCTGCCCCATCCCTGGAGGTGTTCAAGGCCAGGTTGGATGGGGCTTGGAGCAACCTGGGCTGGTGGGAGGTGTCCCTGTCCGTGGCAGGGGGGTTAGAACTTGATGATCTGCAAGGTCCCTTCCAACCCAAACCATGCTACGATATTAGAACAACTTTTCCCTCTTTAGACAGTACTTGGGTAGAAATATGAAATACAAATAAAAAGTAGCTGTGGTACAGTAGTTATTCTGACTTTTTAAAACAACACTTTTAAGAACTGCCATGGTAGAAATAAATACTACAGCTCTATGGATGTCTCAGGGGAGATATGTGCTTGCTTTCTTTGTCTCTTTTCTTTCTTTCGGGAAAAGGATGACAACTGATATATTTATATATAGGAGAGTCTGCCTATTTTATTTGAAGACGACAAGAAATTATTCAAGCTTCAAGCAACTCTTTGCTCCATACTTTCAGCAAGAAAATCAGCAAATTGAAAAACTTGCCTTTTACAGGAAGGATGTTGCAAAAAACAAGTACAAGAAAAAGGTTGATGAGGATGAAGACACAAAGAAAAGCAACTCCTTTTCTTGAAGAGGAATCTCCTAATTTGGGGATGGAGGATAAACAGTAATTTTACTTGTAAGTAACTTATAAAAGGTGGGTTTATGCAGTGGTATGCATGGATAAAAAGCCAAAAAATATAGGACACTTCAGACCCCATTTTTTGAGAATGTTGGAAGACTGAAGAGTTTATATTAAAATAAAACATTGAAATGGTTTCAAATTTAAACCATTTGTTAACGTAACAGAAATGATATTTTAAGGAAATTCATGTGTTTTCTCAAGTTTTTCATGCTTTACTTTCCCCGCCCTCCAGTTCAGAAGATGAATTCATGCGGTGTGCAAAGAGCAAATGGAATTTTCCGGCATCGCCCAGATGTCAGGTGCTGAGTGCATCTTGTCTGTGTGCTAGGAAGTGTCTCCTTGAAATGGAACGGGGACGGTGCAGTGCGATGCCTGTTTGCTAATACAGTGTACGTGGCTTTATTGTTACATTTATGGACCCTATTTTCTCCAAAATGATGTGTGGTTTGTTGGATGCTATCGCAAAAGATAATATTTGGTCCTCCTGACAATATGATGTATTAATCTTTATCGCTTTGGTATGCTTTTAAGCATTTCATTCCTCAGTAACCTTCTGTAGCATGGACTACACAAAATACAAGCAGAGTAAAATGCAATTGTACTAAAATACGTCCTTGCATTAAATTTGCTGAACATAAAATCCTTGAAACACTTACAATATGAAAATACCTTTTAGATAACAGTCACAAATTTAATCTTAGCCATACCATCTGAATCATCAAAATGAATTAAAACTGAAGGTAATTGTGTTATATGTGGGGTTATTTCTAGATGGGATAAAGTATTTGTTAAAGACTGAGCAGCAGATAAAAAGAACACCGAGTGAAAAGCATTTTTAATAAATTTTAAATCTAGACTCTGATTTCAGAGCACTCTCCCTAGATTTCACTCTACAAAGCAGTTAGAAAGTGGACCTGAATTGGGCCCAACACCATAGTTTTTAATATTCTGATAGGAAAACAGCAAATTGCTAACTAAGTGCCATTTTGTGAGGTCTGCACTTTCACGAGGCATTGCCATTTTTTTTTTGCCACTTCCCAACCGTGATAACGAACACGGAAAGGCGCCATCCCCTTCTTCCACCTTATAGCCCAACGGGGGCCTGGGGAGACCTCCTCGGGGAGGGGATGGCAGAGGGGTTTTATCTCTGAGTTTTAGAAGGGCCTAAAGATAAACAGATCAAGTTGTTCCACTTTTGGTACCTTTTTACAAGCACACATGAAAAAGAAACCAGCTTTTGGGTGTGCTGGTAAATGTTTTACTAGAAAGTGGCCTCATGAGGGATTCTTTCTTTTGTTAGAGCCAGATTCCTCAGAAATAGCGCTTTTAGTAAAAATTGCTTTGGGATCACATCAACATGTCCTAGTTCCCAATTCTGCAGTGATGTGAGGCATTTCGGAGAGTAAGTTCTTTTATGGAGACATTTATGGTAATGTATAAACCTCCAGACCAGTTACTAATTTTTACATAATTAACATTTCATTTTAAAAAAGAGGTGATTAGGAGCCTTATTATATAAGTTGAGTTTCTGGCTCACTTGCTAACCACCTAGCTTGTATTTGCACGACGAGCGGGTTGTTTCACATGCGATTCGCAAACAGCTATTTACCTGATCTGAAGCCCTCCAAAATCATGAAGAAACTTCCTCTCGGATTTACAGGGCTTTTGATCTGGCCATAAATCGCTACAACCAGTTGTGTTGGCCGCACTCGCTGAAACAGAAGCCGAACAGACGTGCAAATACCTTTGTACGTCCCATCCCTTCATCCCATTGTGGAAGCAGCGGCTGTTTCTGAAAGGGGGGACCGTGGCAGGGCAAGGAGAGAGCATGTGCTACCCTCTGCGTTTGCTGTTTATGCTTTAGCCAAAAAGTGTTCTATTTTTTTGGGAAAAATTCACACTTTTCAATGCCAAAACAACATGAACTGGTAAACAGCTATTTTGCCATCATTTCACTTGTTACGTGTATATCTAAGCGCAGAATATTCTGGGGTTGGTTTTTAATTTGTCTTTTCAGAATGGAAAACCCAAAAGAGTAAGATCCTTCCTACTGAAGGATAGTTACAGTTTCAAACCTCTTTCCTCAGCCACGTTATAAAAGGTGTCTGCCTAAAAGCAGAGTGCTACTTAAGTGTTCTTGTGGCCGCTTAAAGTTTACTACTGAGCTGGCGGGCAATAAAACTTTTATTCTGCAGTCTTCCTCAAAGGTCTGCTTCATGCCCTGTATATGTGTGTGTATATATATCTATATAAGAAATATTTTCCACCCAAATGCTTTTCAAATACAGATGAATCTCGCAGTTCTGTAGCTAAGAAAAAGACTGAAGGCGACCGCATGTGCAACGTCTAACCGTAGACTTCGGCAAGCAGACGGTGGATAACTGCTCCCCGGATCAATCCGTACCGATTCCTCCCGCCAGCCTGACCTTGAGGGAGGCGTTTGCATTCAGTTTGCTGTGTTTGGGGAGGCCATGAGGGATGTGCCTTGCAGCCTGGTACGGATTTATCTCAGCTGACGTTTTCACATTTTATTTCACAGACATTTTTGCTTTCGATACGGGCCCGAACTGATTCCCAACTGTCTCTCTCAGTATCATTGTTTCAAATCCATCTAAATATTTCAGCAACAAATGAAACACGGCGCCTGATTTTTTCTCGGTATAGACCTGTTTTCACAAAATGAAGTAGTAATTAACACTATTAGTTATCTTCAAGAGGCTGGCCCAATCTCCCAGCACTAGCTGTGTTCATCTCATTTGGGAAGCATCCCACCTACAGCAGGCAGAGCTTTGGCAGTGGAAGTGGAAGCTGGTTTTAGGAAAGAAAGGTAATTTTTTTTCCCCCTAAAAGACAGTAAAGAATTGACTGTGTCTTAAGGAGCAAAAAAACCAATCATGCTTTTATCCTACACATCTGTTTAGAAGTGCTGGATATTTTTTGCCTGTAACTATATTGTTTGCCTGGTAGAGTAATATTATGAAGATTAGATGAGAAAAGTTAACTTACCATAGAAGCACGATTGCATTTGATTTTTCAGTAAACCTGGATTTTTAAGGTGCGTTTTAAGTCATTGAATATTGGAGCCCTGAAGGAGATTGATGGCATGAACGACTCTGACTTTCTTCTTCTCTCTGAGAAATACTTTAGGGAAAAGACAGAGGAGAGCTGCTCTGAAAATCTGAGTCTTCCTACCCTGTTGGAAAATAAGTAGACCTTCATTATATTCTCATTACTCCGGCTCTCCGCACTGAAAGGCAAAAAATAAAGGTCGCTAGCTTTTACCATCTGTGCTAAAACGAGATGAAGGTAATAGAGAACTCCAAGATTTATTGCTTAGCAGCTGATCTGAGGCTTCAAGTAAGTAGTAAGACATATAATCCTATCTCAACAACTTCCTACCCTGTAAGGGCGTGTTCCATAACCCACTGAATTTGATGGGAAAAATCAGAACTTCTTCCATCAGGCACCGGATCAGACTTTACAGGTTAATTGAAAAAATGAGTCTAAAATACTGACTTCTGAATTTGTTTGACACCAAAAAAAGGATTTTGATTTGTGAACAGATTTTTTTTAAAAATATATCCAAGAGTATGAGAGGAAAATGATATTTGGATATTGTACCTGATGATTTCTGCCTAAATATGATCATAGAATCACAGAATCATAGAATGGTTTAGGTTGGAACGGACCTTGAAGATCATCGAGTTCCAACCCCCCTGCCATAGGCAGGGACACCTCCCACCAGACCAGGCTGCCCAAGGCCACGTCCAGCCTGGCCTTGATGTTTAGTAAGATGAGAGACTTCCCTCAGTCCATTTGGAGAACATAAGCTTCATTCAACTGTCAAACGACTGAAGATGGGGGAGTGAAAGCTGGGCAAGAGGCTGCTCCAGCTGACTTGAGAAATAATTTTCTCCTTATTGTCGTTACAGCCAAAACCCAACAGCATCAGACAACTCCTCATTTCCCCGACCAGCGCTGAATGTGTAAGTGCCTGGTGATGGCTTAATTGCTCATTAAAAAGAATTTTTTTATGAAACAGAACAAAATGGGAAATGTTTTGAAAGTAAACGTAGTACTAAAGAGGAGTCTGGAACAACCCGGTTACTTCTGTGCTCTGTCTTTACCAAGTGCCTTCAGACACAACATTCTGCTTCTCCCGTTCCTGCTAAACGAGCAATAAAATCCCAATAAAATGTCAGCAATATCACTCTCCTTAAAATAGATATTTGCTATCTAGGTGCCGTCTTGGTTCAGAGACACCTTTCCAGTGCCGAAGTCAAGCTGGCTCTTGGCAAGGTTTGTAGAACGGCTTAATTTGATTCATTAAAGACGTCGACTTGTGCATGCATTAGTGTCTTTGCATCCTTGATGAGGCTTTCTGATGGCTTTGCGATTTGCTTTGCAGCTTCTCCCTATTCTTTAGAGAACCTCCTCGCAAAACAGAACAGCTAACGACCTGGCTACGCTGTGAAGGCTGTACGACACTTACAACCGCGCACCTTACAGCATCCAATTGTTCATGGTTTGTAGATACAAATATGCGCTATTAGAAGGTCAGTGTGCGGTGCTCTTCTGTGAGGCACTGTCAGCTTTCCGTGAGATGGATCGCAAAGGTCAAGAGCTAAGCTCGGGGAAAGAAATGAGGTGAAAGAACCTGATTATGTTAGACGCTTTGCCGCTGACTCAGCAAGGCCAAATGTGCAATCGTTAAATGAAATACTTTGAAGCTGAATTAATTGTCATATGAGCTTTAATTTTTTTTTTTTTAATCAGGTGCCTGTTTTCATCTGAGCAAGGGACTTTATTTCTCGGGAAGGATTTTATTAGCGGTGTCTCTCTCTGCTTTTCCGGTAAAAGTGTAAAATACTGTGCTTTTCATGCAGACGATTCAGCATTTCAGAGCTTTCCCACTATGTTAGTGTTAACTACCTGAACCTTATCCCTGTCCAGCAAAAGAAGAGTAAGTTTTGCACTCCCTGAAGCACTGGGTGTTGCTCAAAATGAGAGATAAATGAGAGATAACGCCGTAAAAATCGTGTGGGCAACGCAATTTTAAAAGCAAAACTTGACTGAGGTGTAATTGCTATGTGTGAGTATCGAACTAAATACGTACACCTATTAGTAAACCTGTATTTTATTTTTAAGTGGACTTGGCTTCTCAGTGACTGCTCTGTAGAGGAGACAGCTGGATTGTTCATACAAATCTCTGTCACGCCGGTCCAGTTTGAGCCACTGAGGAGTTTTACTGTATTGCGGGGACAGTCGTGCCTCAAGCACGCCCGTCACTGAGATTTCTCCTGCGGCGGCTGTGCTGTAGGAACAGGCATGGCGAACTGATTTGGTGTTTGAGGCTTTGAACCACCCTTCATTAAAGCCAAGAGCAGCACTCGGCTGCCTTTTGGATCAGGGCACCAGTTAAATTAGTGTCACATTCTTTTTGCAGCTAACTTTTAACAACAATTCCTAGTCAAAACTCTTCACATTGAAGTGCATCTTTAAATTGCTTTCTTGTATCTGAAATGCACCAATTAAGTATTAAACCCTGGTAATGTATTAATTTTCTGCTTTTTTTTTTTTTTTTTGGAGCTTAATGTACCTTTTAATTAACTGAAGCCAGAAACGCAGCTTACATCTTTAACGTTCTAATCCTTGAAATCATTGCAAGTTTCGTCCTAAGCTTATTGAAATCAATATATAAACTCCTGCAGCTTTCCCAAGAGCTAAGTACCTGTAATTACCGCTGTAAGGTGAGATTCCACAGTTGGCACACAAACTTGCCTCGACTTTTTTGCTGCTTGGTTTCCGACTCTGCACGCCGGGAGTGGTTTCCTGCCCAGGCAGTAACGAGCAGGGCTCGGTGACTCTTGCGTACCTTTGATTTTATTTTTTCTAATGGTCTCTACAGCGTTAACAATCTCCCGGGAATAAAATTCAGTCTTCGCGTGCCGCCGGATTCACAGCTTGTCAAACGCAAGTGAACTTTCAGTCAAAATGGCTGCAGCCATTTTGATCTCTGCAGCTCAGCCGCGTCCTGACGAGCCGACGCTCGTTATCTTGTTAACGATATACCGGCGTATGAAATTCTTAACAAGTTAATTCCTCGGGCCTCCTTCCTGAAGAAAGCGGTACAGACTTCCAGCCTGCACTGCTCAAATGAGACACCATCAGGTGTCGTAGTAACAGCTCAGTGATCATAATTTAATTCTTATTCATGAACCAGTCTGACTTTAGCGGGAGGGATATGCGCACAGAAGAAAGAATCTTGTCCTTAATCTGGGACTGGAGGAATCCCTGAAGATCGGCCTGCTGTGTATACGTAAATAAGTGGTTGCAGGGCAAACCTGCTCAGGCAGGCAGACGTTCAGTGAACAGTTTTAATGCTCTTGGCTCAATAGAGGATAATTTGATTATTTTTTTTTTTTTTTGAGTCCTTAATGGCAGGATAGAAATTATAAGAAATTAAAAGAATGGAGATTTGGAGAAGTTGGGGGCGGAGGGGAAAGCCAGTCTAGTCTCCCCGAGCTGAGCAGGGGATTAACTGCCTCTGTCAAAAAGTAAAAAGCAAAGTTCTGCTAGACACTGGAAGGGCTCTGGTACGGGCGGCATGTACTGGGAGGGAGGCACGCCTCTCCCTCTGCTCGTTTCAGGATCTCCAGCTCATTTTTAATACAGAGATTTAAGTGGGGGAAGAAATATAATCTAATAAGCGGTTACAACAGCACCAGTGAAGGCACATTCCCGGGGACTTCTCCCTCGAGACTGACTGGGTTTGGCGTCAGTGCCCAAGGAGGCGCTGGCTCTGGCTGAGGACTTCCCAGGAACAGGGGCGTCCCCCAAGAAGGGCTGTCCTCCCCTGCGCTTTTATAGGCACCAGAGTCACACTGTTGTACTTCTCCAAGGAAAAGGCTTTTCCTCCTCCATCCAGTCCATCTGTTTTCCTCTTTTGTAGGAATTAAGTTCTCTGAGGTCTTCGCTCTTCCGCTAGTCAGAGTTGGCCAAGGAACTCAAAGGCTGCGAGGGAGAGATGGATACAGCGCAGTCCTCAGGACCGAACAAGCCTTGCTTCCCTGACTGGGAGGAAAATTACCGAAAAGCTGAACTTGTCAGCAAAACGGGAAGCAGAAAATTCAGTGGTGTTCTCTGTGAAGTACAGCGCTCGAGGTCTGCCTCTTTTATTTTTTTTTTCTTCTTCTTCCAGCAGCCTGATTTTGCGCTGTACCTCACCAAATGTGTAACCGGTTTTGATGTGGAATTCACTCCTGTTTTGTAGCCTTGAAAGCTGTATTTGATGAGAAGAGCCTGTTCCCGAGAGAAATTCATGATCGTGAACAAAAAGCAAGGCAACTCTGGGAGCCAGGGTGCACTGAAGGCAAGATGAAAAGAAATAAGAAGCACGCGAAGCTGGAAGAAAAATAAACCTCCTCTTACAAAGGCAGGTGTGTATAAAGAACGCCGTACACAGAGCGAAAGTGCCCTCGGTACACGCTATTAGTTTTTACAATGCACTCCCTTTTTTCTTAGGGGCAACATTTCCAGCCGTTACGTGGGATCTCGCCCTTACACAGCTCTTAGGTCTTAACTAGGATCCCATCGCTCGAGCTTGCCTTGTGTTTTCCATCAAAGTAACTGAAATCAATGAGGGTATTTTTATGCTTTTCTCTTTCTTTTTGGTCTGTTTTGACTCATTTTTTCTGACTGAAGTCCAGCTGAAGGGGCATTCGGATGTTCTTGGAGTGTGTTAAAACCGAGAGGGGTCAAATCCAGATCTGATTTAAACCAAATAGTTTGGGTCCAGAGAAGTTATTTGTCTGTTATTTACCTTCTTCCAAATGTAAGGTTTTCTGTAAGAGTTTCCTATTCTAACCCTAAAAAGAGAAATGGGAGTGTGGGGCCAGAGAAGAATCTGATGTTTGCAGGGATTTTCTTGCAAAGCACGTGCTGTGCCCAAGGTTTGATATTCATGAATTCAGATTAAACAAGTACTGACCCCAAACTTGATATCACACTTCTACCAGACATCCCTTTGTATCTGTGAAGCCATATGCAAATGACAATTAGCAGCTGAGCTGGATGCTTGATTGGATTAGGTGGTGTCAAAACATTAATCATGGCAATCATGGCTCTTTTTCCCCTGGACTAAAAAAATGAAAGGAAATATTTTGTTTTTCTTTGGATATGAAAAAAAAAAGCAGTATTCTGACATTGTTTTACTCTGATCTCCTTTTTGAATCTGAAGGGCAAGAAATCTCCGCAGACAACCTCATTTCCTACATCTCCCAGCTTAATACCTGTTCTGGATAAATTTGGGGAAAGTAATTGACTATTCAAGTGCTTGCCTAAACTGACAGAAATGTTTTAAGAGGTCCTTTTTCTGAAAACTCAAGCCCTAATTCTTTCTCCACCGGGAGCTTTGCTATTCATTAAGGAGCAAGGTCAGATTATAGGAAGAAAACAACGAGCTGGTTTCCAAGCTCAGATGCAGCTTCTGCTCAGGAAATACGGCTCTCTGCAGCGTATGGTTGAGTGTTTGTCTTATCAGTTTGACTGGAAAATATTTTCTCCCTAGAAAATGGACTTTATTCAAAGCAATTTACATATCTTACTGAAATAATGTTAGTATATTGGCTCTTCCTCAAGTTTAAGTCAATCTGCGAAATATCCTGTTGTGGAATAATTTGCATGGGTAATTTTCCAGACCAAATCCCGCAACAATTTGAGACGTTAGTCACACTGAATTCAGTAGCACTATTCAGGTTTACATACGCTTTTTTTAAAAAAAAAAAAAATCTCAAGCACAGAGTTATTTACAAGGTCAAAACTTGGGTTTTCCAGTATCGTGTAAACTTCAAAGTAGGTAAAATCTCCCCCTCCAACAACCCAGTTGCACAGTAACACGATAATGGGTAATATCAAATATGCGTTCATTAATTCAGAGCTATTTTAGCACTTAGTGGCATGGATATAAGAATCAGTGGACAAATTCATTGAGTAAAGCAAGCTGAGGAGAGTTAAGTAATTAAGCCAAAGACTTGAATAATAGAACTTTGAATTTGTGTTTGGGTTTTTTTTNTTTTTTTGGTTTGTTTTTTTTTTTTTTACAGAGCTGTATCTCATCTCTTCAAATTGTGTTTTCTCTGATAATTTTTTACAGCTCTCCCGTATTATTGCCTTAATGACTTTAGGACCCCAATTACACGCACACTGGATGCTTGATGCTTTCTAAGCGGTGGAAAAATCATCCTTGCTCTGAGGAACTCTAATATTAAGTTAGATAATTAACATAATGACATGGCTGAAAACAGGCGGCTCTTACACAGGACTGTGTAGGTGGATTTGTAAAGGGTATGGCAAAGATCAACAGGAGGGTCTTAACTGCAGGGCAGAAGTAGATAGGCTTTGGCCGCCCGCTGCACCGTTAGAGGGTGGGAAAAGGCAGAGAGATGGTTATTATGAAGGGTGACAGCAAGATGTATCTGCCAGCACCGCGGGAGCAGGGGGGACTTTCCCTTTTGACTGCCCGACGCTCACACGAGGCATTTTCTTCTTCATATCAGTTAAACGTAATTTCAAACCTGAGGAGTTTCAAGCAGAGGCCAATTTTTAAAAATCGATCTGCTGTAGCGATGCCCTTTCTTGCCTCCCCGAAATGGAAAGCAATTGTTGCACATCTGCCCCCGATCAGAGCTCCGCAGGTCTGAGGTGCAAACGGGCGACAGCTTTGCGTTACCGGGGACTGAGGCTTGATTATTTCTGCTCTCAGGGATTGAAATTAAATCTCTGTACTCTTGAACAAAGAAGATTCCTGCCCTCCCACAGCACCTGTTTCCAGTCCTAGGAGATGGCAATGTATTGGACTTTAAAATAGTGTCACCTTTATCTACAGAACAGCTTTTTTGGTCAAGCTCAGAAGTTTCCAAAATGTTATTTATGGCGTTCTCTTCCTTTAAAGCTTGAGCAAGCTCAAATTTAAAATACGCAGAGTGACAACGAATGCTTGTAAAACGGCCACAAATAATGTTTTCGGTACAGATACGGCACACGCAGACTGGATAATACATTACTGAGTTGAAACGTGCTTGTGACAACTCCCGTAAGTGACAATAGCCTTATCTCAAACTCATCCAGATTAAAAGCTTTCTGGATGTTCTATCATATATTTCCAGTGCTTTTAATGTCACAATATTTCTCCGGTTTCGAGTAGACTGCTTTTAGGCTCAGGCTGTTTTGCTCACCTACGCCCGTTCAGCTAGTGATAGATTGAGGAATTTTTTTGCGTTTGCACAGTGTGCCCCGGGTAAAGGCTGGGCTCCGACTAAGGAGCACCAGAAATTGCTTCCGATTTCCTTTTCTATGGGAAGAGAGGAAAGGGGCACGGGACAGAGCGATTCCTCCTGCAGCCACGCAGGACAGGATCACCACGAACCCTCCATAAGAGATTGGTTTCAAATACAGAGCTCTGAATTCCCATCCAAAGGTGGCTGCAAGGTGAACAAAAATGCCAGGTAGATCGGGACAGAAGTGAGTATTTCTTGAGGTCTCGTCGTCCCGTTAAACCAAAACGTTGTCCCTCCATTAATTTCTTGCCGACGGCGGAGCCGGCAGCCCAGCTAACGCCGCTCGGCGCGGGACGGCAGCCTCTCGCGACAAAGCTGGCACACGCCTGTTGTATGCATTAATCACACTGTTCTTCATGATAAGCTTAGCTGTGGCCTTGTTTCAGTCTTTATATTTCAAGGCAAAGCTACTTTAAAAGCAAATGGTGGGGAGGTGCGATACTGTTTTCCAGGTAGTCGTACACATTAATCCTTTAAACGGCTTTTGGGAACAGTTAATGTATTAGTGATGGTTATTCACGTGAGACAGTGTTGCAACGGTAATTAGTGACAGCTATTAACACCAGAAAGCTAAATATTTTAAATTGTGTTTGGTATTAGCACTGCCTAAATCCAGGTTATATTTGCCTAAGCTTCCAGCAGTACAGCAGAGCGCTGAGCCTGGGCATCATCTCTTCTCCCAGTTCGCTATTGATCTCAACAGAAGCTGTTTTGGAAAAACCTGACTGAATTAAATATGTATTTATCTCCGAAATGTAACATGTTTGGGCACTGATCCAAAGCCCATTAAAGTAAATGGGAAGAGTCCTGTTGGTTTTATTTCTTTGCAGACGATGCCTTTAGGACAGCGCAGGTGATAAACAGAATTATGGGTTTGGTGCGGGATTCTCAAAAGAGCTGAAGTGAGATGCTTCTAAAATCCCTGCCTTCAGCTCCTTACTGTGACTGAAGTTTAGGTTGATGCATTAGAGAGATCCTATTTCTTTGTACAGTGCTTGTCCAGTGATAAATGAGATTCCCATAAAAGAAAATAAATACGCTGTGGCAGTTCTTTGAATGGAGGAAAAGGGTGTGTGGGTGTTGGGAATCCTTTTGAAGTGTGCTTCTGCGGCAATATCTGAAATTAGTTTGACTTGGGCTTCCAAGCTTCAGCGGAAAAATTCTTAGTCTTTAAAGGTTACTCAAGGTCAGATTTATACCGATACCTTTAGTCATCTTGACTTAATTCTGGACGGAGGCACTATACAATTGAAAATCCAGGTTCAGATTTGCCATGAGAGCCACTCTCTACTTGCAACAGAGTATTTCGCAGGAATGAAAAGAATGTATGGGCTTCGTATTGTGTGTACGAGTGATACAACATTTGTGTATATAGTATTTGCTGCTCAAATCGGGCAAACAAGTCGATCATCGACCTTGTTTCTCAGGAGAAACCCTCTCTTCTAAGTCGTGAAACAATTTTCATTGTGTCCGTGAGTGGGGCATTTAAACAAATATGTTACCTTAAGCCAAGTGATACTTGTAAGAAAGCCATAAATATGAACTGTAACTTTCATTTATATGGATTTTTGCATGATTAGATCTAACAGCCATTCAGAAGCAGAAGTTTGCTGTAGGGGCTGATGTACACAAAGTCCTGTTACAGGTCAGAGACAACGCTCCCGAAAGATGTAGACAAGTTCCTTACATATGAGCTAGAGACACTGAGCAATAAAACTTCAGAAAAGTCAGCCCTGTTTTATCTAATTTTCTCAGACAAGTGTTGTACTTTGAAGATCAGTCATTTTCCTGGTTTCAGTAATTTAATTGGTTTCAATCATTCGGAGGGGAGAAAGTGCAATAAACCGTGCTATAACGACAAGTGCTTAATAGCAAAGCTCTGCTCCCACTGTTATTGCGACGTCCCTGGCTTGGAGATGAGCTCTGTCCCTGCGACGCCGAGCGCTGGGCAGGTGGCGGTGGGTCTCCATCAGGTCCTCGATCGCCATCCGGCCCTTCGCCCTTCTTGGTCCTGCTCCGTTTCGTGAAATGGGGCGGTGGGGGTTGGAGGGACAAGCACCTACAACAAGCTGTGAGAGGCTAAGGAAACACCGGTGGAAAGCACCTCCTGACCTGCTGTCGTCTGTACTGTGTAACAAAGGTAGGGATTCCCTGCTACTGGCATCGACTGGAGTAAATTATTATTTAAAGTATTTTTCACATGGTAACAACTGCAAATCAATGTAGCAAATAACTCTAAAAGAAATAGATTTATTTAAAAGTATATTAAAGATACCTGTCAAAATGATCATCTTTGACCTTCAGAGATGGGCTGATTATGTAGACACAGATTTGTTGAATACACCATTGAAGATACAAACCAAAAAGCACCTGGAATCAAATGCACATTGTCTAAAGCTTGACCCTACATCTTGGAAGTCAGAATTTTTGCCATGGGCTTCAATCCAGGCCAAATCAAATCCTTTAGAATAGATATTAGGAAGAAATTCTTTCCTGTGAGGGTGGTGAGGCACTGGTGCAGGTTGTCCAGAGAAGCTGTGGCTGCCCCATCCCTGGAGGTGTTCAAGGCCAGGTTGGATGGGGCTTGGAGCAACCTGGGCTGGTGGGAGGTGTCCCTGCCCATGGTAGGGGGTTGGAATGAGATGATCTTTAAGGTCCCTTCCAACCCAAACCATTCTATGATTCTGTGATTTCCTGATGCATAGCAGGAGTGCATTTGGTGCTCTGCAGGCACCCTTCAGCTGCAGCCTTTCTGGCGGTGGGAGGTGATGGCTGGAGACCTTCGTCCTTGACTGCTGTGTTGCCTTTGTGCAGTTCCAGCTTGCACAGGGAAGCTCTAGGTACCCAGAACATCTCAAATGAAGGACTCTGTCCCTATGAAGTGGTTATGGCCACACGTGCAGGTATCATCTGAGCCCCGGGGTTATTCTGTGTGTAAACTTTACCCATGGGCTCCTCGCTAAAATTACTGGGGGAATGAAACATTCGTTACTATCACAAGAGATTTCTGGTGTCGGCTACTGGTCCTTTGGCAGAACTTGGCTGTAGCCCCATTCTCTTCTCAACCTTCCCTAATGAGTATTTTCAACTGTCCCATTTCAGAAAAGTAACACAGACAGTGAAAGATTAAAAAAATAGTTCAAAAGGCAATTCTATAGTCTTTGATAATACTTTTTAAATGCGTGCAACTGTATGGAAAAGATGAATTCATGTTTTTAAAAGCCAGGAGTATTTGCATCTCAAAACTTAGAAAGGCAGTAAGTCTATTTTAATTACTTTTTATCATTCTAATACAATCTTAACAAGTACAGTCACCGATTTACACTTAGAATAAAAACTCTGCAGCGTATTTAATGCTGCTTTGAACCTTGTTTTCCAACCAGAGCCCTTTCTAGATTATCAAAAGTATTAACTTACCAAGGCATAACCTGGCTTTTATCGTGTATTCATAGACCAAAGGTCTACAAGACAAGTCTAGTCATTCAAGCAGGTGATTACTAGCTGTGATGATTTGTTCCCCCACCATTAGAAATACTTAAAGAGACAAGTTGCACTAAACACGGTCTCTCTGAGTGCTGCCACGCGTCCTGCAGTCAGTCTCTGGCGGAAAGGTCTCTTTTCAGGCTGCCTCTTGAACCACCATGGCAGGAGCAGAGCACTGACAGTAGGTGGCCGCAACACTAAATGAATTTCATGTCCTGCAAAGGTTGTAAAACTGACAACGTCAGAAGAATAGAATGAGTATGGAACTTGAGAGGAAAAAAGATACGCTGTAATAAACTGACCGAGTGATTGACAGGCATGAAGCAGTTTAGCTGTAATGCTAGTGACATCAGTGGAGATGCTTTGGAACTGCAGTTGATTCAGGCTTCAAAAATAAAAATTAAAATCAAATATGTAATCAATGAGTTGAAGACTTCAACATATGAGTACTCAATAACAACAGCCAAAGCACACAAGTGACTTAAAAGACCACCTGTATCTCTTACGTGCTACCCACATGGAAAAGCAATCAGTCAAACGCTTATATTTTCAGCTCCTGCCATCAATTTATTAGAGGACCAAAATATCTCATTGGTACACTATCTTCAAATTGCTTTTTTTCATGTTTTGGTTTTGAAATTAATTTTATTTGATCTTACCCTTTGAAGAAACTCATAAGGTTAACAGCCAGATTTGCCGTGCTTATGCTGAGCTGTGTTTTAATTTTTTTGAGTAGTCCCTGAGCCTGTTTGCGATGTTAAGTGCATTTTAGGGGCGGAATGAATTGGGTCATAAATCACTGCACATGTCTGAGTCGCAGAAGGATAGATTAGGTCTTAATGCTGAAGGGGTGGCTTCATTTTAGTTTCCATTCCACACAAGCAGGGTCGATAGCGGCTTCTCTGCCCATCAGGTTGTATTTATAGGAGGGCTCTGAGGGGGAGGAACGGGATGTGAAGCGTTACCACGTCTTGTCTTTCTGTTGTGTTGCTCATCCCGAGGGTCAGATCTGGGGTACTTTTAGCTGGAGGTGTGTTGGTATGCAGGCAGAGTGCACGAAAAAAAAAGATAGGGGGGGAAGAGGGGAAAAAAAAAAAAA
>VUYV01000207.1:415029-427739 GCA_008711295.1 Anarhynchus alexandrinus | reverse complement strand
AAAAAAAAAAAAAAAAAAGAAAAATAGAGAAAGATTTACATTTAATCTTGCCAATGTCCTCTACCTTCAAGAAGGATTTATCGTGAAAGAAAGGTATTGCCATAGCAACGAGGAATTTTTTTTCAGACGACTATAAAACTGGTGAATTTCCAAGACACAAAAGCTTGTTCAGAGCCCAGAAGTACCTGGATAGAAAACAAAACAGATGGTAAATTCTCTACAGCTTTTGCAGAATCATTTTCTGGCAGTTATTCCCCACTTTCCCCTATGTCCTAAATGTTTGTTTTACAATGAATTTGTGATCCGTGACAGATTCAAGACTTTGCTCAGTGGAATTGGAAGTCAGCACCACCGTAGCCTGTTCCCATGAAGGGCTAATCTGTAAAGGACAGGAAAGCTGCTCGGAAAACATCAGTGATCTTCTTTAGATTCTCAGCCCTCAGAAGCATTTCTTAATGCTGTTATGCAGAACGGCATTTTCTACAGTTTAGGGAGTTGTGATATTGGGAACTCACCAAGCAAAAAGTCCCTGTCTTGTAAATGACTTCTAACGATGCACCTGGCCATTATGGCAACCTGAAATTTGACTCTTAGCCGGGAAATTCTGACTATAAAAAGGGTTTTACACTCTGAAGGATGGTGCACTACTAACACATCTCTAAAAGGATACGTACTGCCATGTATCACAAGTTCTTGCCGTGAACACAAATTATTTTCACATGTATCCACACTTCTGCTCACACGAGAAAAGAATTTCTTTTCTTCTGATAGGAGCGACAGACTTCTGCGGGCAGACTCCATGTGGCACCTGCTTTTAGTTTTTAACTTGGTTTAAAAGAGAGTGGCTGATATTATTCTGATCTTTTCATAGGAAATGATTGCAAATTTTGTTACAACTCTTCCTCTGGACAAATTAATAATACAAAAATCATTCTGAGTGCAGACTTTGGCCTGGTTAGGCTCGTTCTGGTGAGTTCTGCTTCCCAAGAGAGTGAAAGTGTCAGCATAGAGGCTGCTCATAAGCAGCATGAGTAAGAAAGAGTTCTCCGTGACTGAGGTATCAACACGACATTTCCCCCAGAGAATGAGAGCTGGTATTTTAATACAAGTGGCATCCTCCGCGTACATCAAATATTAATTATTGCCTTAATCAATACTAGACATACCCTTTTGCCTCTATTCTAGCCATTTTTCTGACAATCATGAGAAGTATCAGACTTTGCAACAGCCAGAGGAGTTCAGCTTACTCTTAACACTTCTGCATAACATATAGCTGTAGAAGTGGTAGGAAAAAAGGTCTTACGGTTCAGCTGATTTGAGACTGGCTTACTGAAATTCAGGAGGAAGAGGCAGAAATAAGTCTTCAGTTAAGTAATATATTTTTGGTATTGTACTTCCTTTCCACTGTATTTTGTTGTTTTTCACTATGTAAAAATCGAAGGCTTAACGTAAAGAAATTACGAGGATGTCCATGGTATCAAGCTCTCATCTCGCTTCTCATGATTTAATGGGAATTAAACTGTTCTTGAGCGTATCCATTGTCACTTAAATGGGCCGTTTTAAGTCTTCCATTTGCCAAATGCCTGCAGGGGAAGTAATAACTACAGTTAAAACAGAATATAGTTACAATACGCCCTGTGCATGAGTTTTAAAATGAAATGCCATGTCTCGAGTGGAAGAAATTTAAACCCACCCGCTATTTCAAGCCAATTACTATCAATGATTATTTGTGCTAGGTCCTTAAAGAAAACGCATATTACACAGCGTCCATATAAAGACTGAAGCAGATTTTCTTCCTTTTAATTGTTCAGTTGTCTTTAACTTGTGATTTACCCACATATTTTACTAAGCTGTGTCACTATTCTGTCACTATGCAGAATGAACTACACAACGAGAGCGACGGGACAGTGGCCTGTGGTGGCAGATTCTGACTCTTGACCATATTTCCAACTTGGAAGAGAGAAATGCAGCCTGTTCTTCGTGACCCAAAGGTGGGTCTTGGGTAGTTGATTTAAAAAAAGGGAAAAATACAAGTTATTTCTCCATTCAGTGCAGAAGTGACTTATTCTTACAAAAGAAAATATCACAGGCTCCACTATTAGAACACAGCAGAAGGCTATTAGGTTATTTTCTTGATTAGATTTAACTGATCTTCAGCTACTCTTCCTTCTCACAGCAGTCCTTCTGTGAAGATGATTCACTGTCTCGGAACAGAATGAAGCATTAAAACAAACAAGTACTTATATTGGAACATTTTTCAGAAAGGATCCAAATTCCTCATCCCATCTTTCCTTGTTCTTCATCCAGAGACAGTCCAAGTCCCTTAGTACTCCTGTAGTAGCGTTTGGCGCTGCCGAACTGGGGAATAAGAACCACAATTCGTTTCATTCTTTTACTACTATAAGGCAGCATTTTTGGGACTTTATTACAGCACCATATGATGGCAATCAGCAAATGAGTGCTGAGGGGGAGACGGGAAATTCCCCACACCCTTTCACACCACCAATTTTAACAATGCGCCTTTAATGAAAAAAAAAAAAAAAAAATTCTACCATTTTATGATCTGTGTTGGATTTAAAATGTGGAAACTAGGATACTTCTTAAGTTATGGGTGTGAATCAACAACAGATCATTTGTAGGAGATGCAAATGGAGGCCACAAAAAGAAGAGAAATTCCTGTTTTTAATGATTACACAATCGGCATTTTTATTGGGGTGAAGACTTTCCATAACTCATTTCTCTTCAGAAATGACTTATGGAGAGTCTCGCATAACGATAGGCATTTAGGGAACTCTGTAGGTCTCTATGAACGCAAGGAATTATATGAAGAATGTAATATCAGTAATTGTACCTTAAGTAGCCGTTAGCTACCGAACAAAAGCTGAATAAGCCCCAATGCATAGCACAAAAGCAGTCAACTTTACATCAACTGGAGAGATGTGCATTAGTAGTTTAACCATATTGCACATTATATATTTAGATTTTTCTTGTTGAAATAAATAATAAAGGCAGGTAAGGTCAGCTTAATTGGTAAGAAAAATGGAATTGTTAATGTTCTGTGACATTACATTTCACTGTGGTATTTTCTAATGCCAAGGACATTTGATAGTTGATGAAAAACCAAAGTTCACAGTAATGATTAGCATTAAGTAATTTTGCCGTTCCTTTGAATACGTAGGTTTCATGCTTTTTTTGGGAATGCTGAAAAAGCCTGTTAGATCACAAAGTGGAAGAGGTATGGAATAATCACATAAAGACAGAAAGATGTAATTTTCTGAAATCACAATCTAATTATTAATAGTTAAGTACAGTTTTTATTCATTAAGTGTTAAAAGGATGACAAAACTTGAATTTCAGAACAAAAAATTCTGTTTCTCTAGCAGCTTATTCTTTGCCCATCCAATAATTGTCTCTTCATCTTAATACAACAATCACGGAGACGTATTTGAAATCCATATTGATTAATTCATGCACACTGTGACTTGATATCTAATTCTTTCTTTTGTCAGCTTGCTGGAATTGGAAGAAAATGTCTGATCTTATTCCTCTGCTGGAACGAGTTTCACATGAATTTTAAAACAGGGAGATCTTCACTTGTATTTACTTGCAGGACTAACATATTAGTCTGTAACTCTGGCATGCCAGCAGAGATGATTAATTTCTATTGCTTTTTGGGACAAAAAAGGACTCCTGTGAAGCTCTTCTACAGTGAAGCTTTTCTTCCCCCTTTTTTTTTCTTCTTTTGTTCCTAATACAAGACTTATTTTGTGCTTGCTTCTTTGTTTGTTTGTTTGTTGAATTTTTAGACACAACCTGATTCTTTTTCTTCTTTATTTGGGGTATTGTCAGCAATTTCCTGATAGATATCCCGTCTTGTCTTTTCTCGGTAATGATCCAATAACTAGACTACAAAATTTACACTATAAAGACATCTTTGTTTATAGCCAAATATCTGAGATATGCTAATTGCTTCATCTACAATTCTGGTGGAGCCGTGACCAAGGCTGTAATTTTAAAACAGATGTAGCCAGCAGCCACCCTCTTATGTAGTTATGAACCAGTAAGTACTTTTTTGTGGGCTCTACTAGGATTGCACTTGGAGAGAGGGCTCACTTATCGGGTACCAGCGTTTACGATGATTATATTCAATTATAGCATTTTGTAAGTGGTTTTCTGTGAAAAGCACAGCAAGAAATCGATCTAGTAAAAGCCTTTGGCGTCTCTAGCAGTGTTCAAGCAGAACTGAGATGCCTAAGTCCAAATTATTAATGTACAAACACGGAAAATAGATCATTGTTATTGATACTAAAGTTCCCTCAGCATCACAGTTCCATTTCTCCTCAGAGGTGTTCCAGTCTGATCAGTTTGCTGTTCAAAATCGCCTGACATAACCGTGATTCTGAAGTTCATAGGCTTAATCTCTTATTCATTATCAAAGCAGGCACAATTAGAAAAAAAATAATAAAGGTGGTCACTTAAAAAGAGGCCAACAATGACAGTTCAGAACAAAGCACAGAAAGCGAGCCTGGAGGAGACTGGGGAAAACCCACTTGCTAATAGGAGAGAGAAGGATGTTTCTACCTAAACTAATCATGGAGAAAAGAGTCTGCTGGGAGGTCAAAAAAAATGTACATTTGAGACCTCTTTAGTTGAGACGGTCAAGGGACAAAGTTTTCCCCCTTTTTGGAGGGATATGGAGCAGAGTATTTTGGAGCTGAATATATTTATTTCTATATCTACCTTCCATTTACTTCTGTATCTACTTCTCAAAATGAGAACAAGAAAGAAATTCTCGCATACAATGAAAGAATTTGGACAATCATTGCTTTAGATCAGCTTCCTGAGATGCTTTCTTCTCCCATCCATTGTGCACTGCATTTACATGGCTTATGCAGAGACACAGATACCGCGCCAGGAGCTGTGTGCCTGAAGGCAGCTAAGCATAACTGTTATTAAATTGGTGGAGGGGAGAAATCTTTTCAAAGTTTACATCTTGCAAATTTGTACGGAAGTAACAAAAGTCACTTCTCCAGACTTTTCTGAACTGTGAAGGCCTGCTGCAAACAATTCAAGAATTAATTACAGAACAGGAAAAGTTGCAAAGATCTTTTATAATGGAAAGTTTCCCCCTGTGACTTAAACATAGGAATCAGGCAAGTTCTTTTTTTTTTTTTTTTAACATAACAAAGACTTTGAAGATGCACAAACCAGTTTTGCTCCATCACCTTTTCTGACCCACCTAAGCGCCGATTTCATTGTCGATGACTCCGGTAACATTTGCCTGTTGATCACAGTGCTTTCCGCACAGCCTGTTAAGAGATATTCAGCAAGTTAGAAATGATAGCGATATGACATGCGCTTCTAAGAGCTGATATCCCTACAAGCCCAGAAAAACAGGATCTGAGCTTTTGCTTTTTCTTATTTCAATATGCCATTGCAGTGGTTTAGCGACAAAAGGATTTTAACGTGAGCAGACCAAACCATCCTTATCACGTTTTGCACATAGTCTACTAAATATACAGGAGCTGGAACAAATGAGCAGTAAAACTCTAGCAAAAGTTGGCAGGACTGCAGTCTTGCAAAGCCCAGCAAAAACGAAACTGCAAACTTTTGCTAGATGGAATTATTTTAATGATTATATTAAAAACCTTCTTCTCTAGAGAAGCAGCTCTCACTTTCCCCTGCAGACCTGCTAAATAAGCAGTATTTGCTCATATTTGTAAGCAATTCCAGTGAAAGTTCTTTAAAAAATGATATGTTGGCATTCTGGCTGTAAAACTTGACTGTGATCTGCATTCCTTTTTGGGTCTTATTCTTTCACTTTTTTTTATATATGTCAAACCTTTGAACTGTTTCTGCTAGGGCTGTGGGAAATAATTTGGTATTGCTATTAAAGCTAATCATTATTCACATATAAACTGCCCATTTACTGTTTCTCATATCTAATTTTTGAAGAGAGTATCGATGACGACATAGAAATACCTTGGCAAGGCTTTGAAGAAGCTCTACAAAGCTATTACAGAAATGTTCGATGATCTTAAAGGTCCCTTCCAACCTCACTAATTCTATGATTCTATGATTCTATGATTCTAAATTGCAAAACGGAGATGCACTCACTAACCATGTCAAGTGAATGTCAATATATAAAGTTCAGTTGAGGATTTCTTAGTTTCAGTCTTTCTAGGAAGCTCGTGCATGTTATTGTAAACAAAAATTATAGATCAGTGACTGGGGAGGAGAAGCAGCAAACCAAATTCAGCCTATTCTGCCATAAAAACCCATCTGCCAATTCCCTGTCTACCCAGCAAAAAATTGCTGTCCATTTGTTTGAATACAGTACTGATGCGGTAATCTTCAGGCTTGATGGCCACATCTCATGATGCACACACGTGGAAAAAGCCACTGGTGGTACCAAAGCTGATGGCAAACCCCTCTCAACAAGGGCTATCACTGCGCTTATCTTGCCATCCCGCTTATCACGCCCATTCTCTACCGAAAAGCCTTCAAGAAAAGGCTTTTCATATCCAAACTCTTCTGAGTTTTGGGTGTAAGAGACCATGTTTGCTTACGATGGTGAAGCTTTTGAGCAAAAGGGAAGGATGATCCTGGTCAGAGGTGGAAATTTCAGGGGGCTAAAACCTGGAATGCCTTCAGGGCAACGGCGGCCACATGGCCTCACCCCGTGATCAGTGAGTAAATCTCTCGCTTCTTCCAATATAATTTCTGTGTACGACCAAGAAGTTATGTTTTCTCTTTCCTACAGTTTGGGGAAAAGTGCCATTTCTATTTTTAGTACTTGAATACGCCTGAATTCTTTAACACTCTTTTTATGTGAATAGCGAAGACTGTCTAACCACCCAGACAAAGGAACGGTTAGACAAAGGAGAACGGTTGAGCTGTCCTTGGCTATGAAACAGCAACTAAACGGTTAAGTCTTTATAATTTCTTAAGCCATTTTAGTACATCTAGAACTTAATTTGCCTTGTAGAGACACTAGCAAAGGCTGCTGTTTTCCTTCTTCTGATCTTTTATTTTCTTTTATTTTCTTAGAGCTTTGCCATGAAAGCTACTTTAATCTTTGTAGATAAATCTTCAGGTTTTTGGTCTTTTTTTTTTTTTCCTCTTAAAGACTTCAGCTGTCTTAAGTCTTTCCATTTCATCATGTTTAAATATTTTAGACAATTTGAAGCCCTGTTTATAAATGGATATGATTAAGATTAGGCTCCAATAAGTGCTAATCTTTCCCTTCAACCAGGGAGATAAAGCCTGTCTTAAACCTGCATGGCTTAAGACAAGTTCATTTTTTTTTATCCTTACAAAGTGAACAAATAAAACACTATCCAGCAGCTGTATTCACTGGAACCACTGAAGATAATCCCTTCCATTTATTACTGCAAAGTGCTTTCCTTTGTAGGTATCAGCCCGTTTTACCTTCAGATGTGTAGGCTGCAGATTATAGAGCTGCCCGAAACTTGGTAATGAAACCTGAAACTCACCTGGTCTTACACCAAACCTGAAACTTGGCTCCACTTTTTGATACTTTCGATTGAATTTTGGGTGAAGCGGGGCCAATAAAGGCACTGGTGTTTTTTCTTCGAGGCATTTGGAAGCACAAATTAATTGCCTAGTCTTTGCACCACTCCTCAAGGTGAACAATATCTCTTTTTGTCAGGTAAACGCCGAAGCTTTGATGTGCGTTCCTCTGTGGAGCTTTGAGCTCATTTCTGCATAGCTGAGCCCAAGGTTGAGCCCAAGGTTTTTAATCAAACACGGTGCTCTGCCTGAGCAAGGAAACCCCTATTTATGAAGAATGCTAAAAAATTATCGAACGTGACGGTGCAGCCCTGCAGTTCTGGGAAGCGCGAAGGACAGTTTTGGCAGCAAAAGAAACATCTAATAGAGACTTTGAGCTCAGGGTTTTTACTGAATGACAGGCTGAAAAGCCGGAGTGTTTTACGACACGGAGCATGAGCTTCAGCTCAGTGACCACAAGAGGCATGTGAGCTGGCGTGTTTCCACCACCGTCTGCCTTGAACGTGCACCCTGCTTGGGTTTGTCTTCCCAGCAGACTCAACCAGCCCCCTCCTATCGAGCAAAGGGGATTACGCTGTTCAGGGGTTGCCCCGCATTTAAATAGCTTTAATACTTCAGACCGTCTTAAACGGGATCTGATGTGACTAAAAGTATAACAGGCTGCACTGCTGATCGATTGGCGGCTTTCATTCCACGTATGTATCTGCAGGCAAAAATGGTGGAGGAAGAGGGAAAACAAGGTTCTTGCTGTATGACAAAATGGAGCAAATAATTCACAACTAATAACAAATGCAGACTCCTCTTGAAGGCTAAAAATATCCTGCTTTTATTGAAAGTGTATTAGTAGTGCGTGGTCAGGTAAGTAAACCCGATGTTATTTCCATTTCTTGCCTGATCACAAGAACAAGCTGTTCCTGAACAAATTTAAAGTTCATTTCCTGCAAATACTGGTTTATAAGATTTTAAAACTGGCTTTTGGTAAATGTTCATGAGAGTGGAATTTGAACTGCATGAATGTTTGCAGAAAGTGAACAAAGGGAGCTTGAGAAAAAAAACAGAATTATATTTTCTGTTCCTTCTTCATTTTCAGCATTAACGCAACTCATAGCTCTCCAACCTCAGAAAACTTGGGTCTGGGACCACACCTTCACAGGAGTGGTGTCTCCCCATCTTATCAGTCTCTGCTGTAGGCACACTGGTGCTACAGCCCACTGCAGATGCAGGAAGGGTGGGAAGAGTGACTTTTCTGACGAGGAGCCTCCTCTCCTCCTTTGGCAGCTCTCCCCTCCAGCCAACCCCTCCGTACACACCGGCAGCTGCACCCAGAGACTCATCTCCTGGCTGGAAGTAAAAGCGGCCAAAACAAGCCCGAGGGCCACAAATTGTACAACAGTCATCTATCTCAAGGGCTGAGCCTTATGGTATGGCAACGTGGTCAGGGAACGCGATGCAGGGAGTTGACTAGGAATACCCAAATGACTGATCTTCTACCTGTAAACTGCCCAGTACCGAACTCAACAGATGCCCTTATTTTCCCGTGCATCTTTCAGCTCTCCATCTTCCGTCTCTGCAATGAGGGACTAAGTCCTATATACCTTACCTAAAGTTACAGAGGGAATCCATTTCCAAACTTCACAGAGTTCCAGAGTTCCTCAGTCCTGAATCAGTAAAAGCTGCTTCCAGTTATTCCACAACAGGAATAAACAGCCTTTTATTTCGCTTGAAACTGAAGCTTGAAACATATTTAAGGGATTGCAAATCAAAGTAGGAACGTGGGTTGGNCCAAGTGCAGGACCCGACACTTGGCCTGGTAGGGTTCTACCCCTACCCCTTGGTAGGGTTCTTGCCTCTGCGCTCAGGTGTTCCTTCTAACTGCAGCTTTAAATACAGAGTTTCAAAAACAGTTTAAAAATATTTTAATATGGACTGAATAGACAAAACCCACAAAGCTAATAAACCTGGTTTCCCTTGTTGTCAAGAGCAGCCTGAGAATAAAGGTAGCTAATGGCAACAGGAATAGCCTTAAAAAACACAGAAGGTTTATAACTTATAGCACAACTCCACCAGATGGATTTTAGTTGAATTTCAGTCTTTTTTTCCTTGTAAACTTTACGTTTACTTTCAAGAAAAGTGACTCCAGGAGAAATTAGGCATGCACTCCTTTATTTTGTGTGATCTACATTTGTGCAAGTTGATTGCAAAAATACAAAATTATGTTTATGAAAATCAGATCTAAGTAAATGAAACAAAAAATTGAACTGAACGCCAGCGATGACACATAAAATGGCTGAAACTTAAATAATCATATTATAAATATGGTGATGTATAGAATGCCAGCATCAAATTCTGCATTACTTCATCTCCCATTTAGGTAAATCTAATGATCCAAACTTCATATAAAACAGGCTCTTGATACTCTTCCAGCTAAAGTACTTGATCCAGAGCTCACAAAGTTAGTATGAATCATTTAAGTTTTGGAATCTGAATGCCAATTTTTCTGCAGAAAATTACCTTACATATAAACTAAAAGGAAAGTCTTGCATTTTTCCTAGCGGAAACATTGTAATTAAAAGTAGTCTTGAGTACTGTAACAATGACTGGGACATAATTTATCTAGAATTACATTCTTTAAAGATAACAGGTACGTATTCCATGTACAATGCCTTTCAGTAAGGCATTATTACAGAATATGTGATATGAAGAACTATATTTACGTGGCTGCTAACAATACGGTTTTCCTACAGGAAAGAACACGTTTAAATGCTACAAAACAATGCTCCAAATAAGGCTCAGAATACACACTGGCTATTGCTAACTGCAGTTACACTGTGGACACTGCTCTGCTCTGTCACAACAAAGAGAGGACAGAAGGGTTTAAGACGATATAGCCTCCTCTATATTCAGCTACCGGTTGTTTTTAAAGGTGAGGTTTATGTAAATGCCTTCTAAAAATAGTTTTTTCCTGATGCTAATATCAAATTTTCCAAATGAAATACAGCTTAGACTGCAATATCACTTTTTATTCTGAAGTATTTGTTTACTGCCAGGTAAGAGAGTTGAAGATGGCTCCAGTTTGCAAGGTTTTTGGAATGAGTTTGTTAAAATGGGTAATAATTTATTTCTACTTTTTCGCCAAAACATTTTTCGTCAAACAGAAAACACCACCAAACTTTTTTCAAAGAAGAGAGCATTAGGACATATTTTTAGATTCATACACATTATGCAAACTACAGTTCCTTCTCAAGATCAAATAATCCATATGTGTTTCCACAGGCTCTCAACACGAATTGCCTGTCAGGGTAAAACCTTGAAAACTGTACTGTAACCGGGATGATGAAGGAAAATTACTGCCAGACAGAAAAACTGTGTAAGTTATTTTGTGCCTCCTAGCTTGAATACATATGGGACAAATGCAAATTTTCCAAATGAAATACAGCTTAGACTGCATAAATTTCAAACAGATAATAGTTTGCACTTATTAAAGCTTGGCTTGAATCATAAACAGAGTGCTTTTTCCTGAAATGCCATCTTTTCTGTAAAGAGTGTTTTTTCCCCTAAAGGAGCATCAATTATAAATAATGGTCTAGCCACCAAAATTGGAAGGGCTAGACTCGAAGCAAATACACTGAAAAAAATATGATTGATTAAAAAATTATTATCTTGCCGTGCACTCTAGGTATCCTTTGAGGGAATGGCATGGGGGTTATTGCTTATTGGCAGACACATAAATACCTGGTCTGGAATAGGCAAGAAGTGATGCACTGATCTACAACCGCACGTATCAGCAGGGTGGGCATAGATACAGCTTTTCTGAAAAATTAAATGTCACAAGGAAGCCCTGTAGCTCTCTGGGTCCTGAGCACTAACTAAAGGTTAGTGTTAGCAGTGGATAATGGGATAACTTGTACGAAAAGCTATTCGAAGCCTCCTTGCGCTCAGCGAGGTTGATTTAGATTTTAGCTGCTTAAAGCATGGCACTAAATCAGCAGGAAGAGTATATAGGTTCCTCCAGAGACAAAGTTCTGAATAAATAATGAGTCAGGATGAAAACATAGAAGACCCCAGACGCAAAGATAAACAGAGGCATGTTTTGCAGCGGCTTTGGGAATAAAGGTTGAAATGAGATGGGAAGAAGACTTGCGGCAGAAGCCACACAGGTGCTGGGGAGAGGACAGGGCTTCCTTTCGCAGCACAGCCGGGTACCAGCTGGGTTTATCTACTGAAAGGTGGATCCACGCCAGCTCCAACTCGGCTGGTACGGGAGGACAGTCAGCACAATCTGAGACAACTGCCATGTTTTTCAGGGCATCCCCTACCGCTTCTGCTGTGGGGAGTGCAGCTCGCACAGGCAGTAGCGCGAAAACACCAGCCCCGTGTTTTAGTTTTCACTGTAGAAATGCCTTTGCACTCATTAAGAGTCCAGCGGAGGGCTATGAAGATGATCAGGGACAGGAGCATCTCTCTGCTGAGGGAAGGCTGAGAGCCCTGGGGCTGTTCAGCCTGGGGAAGAGAAGGCTGAGAGGGGATCTCATCAGTGCTGATCAATATCTAAAGGGCGGGTGGTGAGAGGATGGGGACAGACCCTTTTCAGTGGTGCCCAGCGACAGGACAAGGGGCAACGGCCACAAACTGGAACACAGGAGTTCCACCTGAACATGAGGAAAAACTTCTTCACTTTGAGGGTGACAGAGCACCGGAACGGGCTGCCCAGAGAGGTTGTGGGGTCTCCTTCTCTGGAGATATTCAAAACTCATCTGGATGTGATCCTGTGCAACTGCTGTAGGTGCCCCTGCTCTGGCAGGGGGGTTGGACTAGATGACCTCCAGAGGTCCCTTCCAACCCTGACCATTCTGTGATTCTGTGGGGAAAAAATCGTGAAGAAAGTACATTCTGAAAACTTAAAAGTCAGGGCATAGAAGTGCTGTAAACGCACGACTGTATGTCAGGATTTTTGGAGGGCCACGCTCTTGCCCTGTGGCCCCGACGGCTCCTGTCGGGTGGGCCCTATGGCTGTCGGGGCTGCATGTGGCGGCGGCAGCAGCTCTGCTTGGTGCAGAGGGGCTTTGAGGGTCGGCTTTAAAGCCGGAGAGCGGGCGGCGGAGGGGCTGTGGCAGCCGGGAATGCCGAAGGCCCGGGCGGCCGCACTCCCTCCCGGCCGCGGCGGAGGCCCCGCACCC
>VUYV01000207.1:309758-405436 GCA_008711295.1 Anarhynchus alexandrinus | reverse complement strand
CCCCCGGCCCCGGCGGCGGCTCCCCCCGGGGCTCCCGGCACAGCGGCGCCTTCGCCTCCCGGGTGTGCTGCTCAAGCGTTTGAAGCAACGGCCGGGCTAGAAATCGTTACTGCTATGATGAATTGAACTGCGATTTGCTTTTCCCTTAATGCCTCCTCCCCCCCCACCTTTAGGTGAAGCTCTGATTCCGAGTACTTAATTCCTGATCCCGGAAAGCCCTGTGGGTCATGAATAGCACTTGTAAGAGTAGGACAGCGTTGGTGGATAACAAGGCATTGTTTTAACACTGCTTAGGTTACAAAAGGATTGCTTTCACTCTATCACACATTACTTTCTTATTCAGTAGAAAGTTTTTCACTTAAAAAAAGGGTTTTCACAGAAGCAAAGAGCACAGCTGTTTTATTGCAATACATATTGGGGTTGTTACATGTTGGGGTTGTTCAGCCTGGAGAAGAGAAGGCTCCGGGAGACATTAGAGCCCCTTCCAGTCCCTAAAGGGGCTCCAGGAAAGCTGGGGAGGGACTCTTGGTCAGGGAGTGGAGCCATAAGACAAGGGGTAACAGTTTTAAACTGAAAGAGGGGAGAGTTAGATTAGATATCAGGAAGAAATTCTTGGCTGTGAGGGTGGTGAGCCCCTGGCGCAGGTTGCCCAGAGAAGCTGTGGCTGCCCCATCCCTGGAGGTGTTCAAGGCCAGGTTGGACGGGGCTTGGAGCAACCTGGGCTGGTGGGAGGTGTCCCTGTTCATGGCAGGGGGGTTGGAACTCGATGACCTTTAAGGTCGCTTTCAACCCAAACCATTCTGTGATTCTGTGTTATTGAGAAAAATATCATGCTGTCTTTTCATGTGCCTTGATGGATTTTAGTTATGCACGTTTCATGGAAAACTGAGTGAAATTGAACCAATGGTAGTGTTACGTGGTTGGAAATGTTTAACAAACTTCTGGGTCAGGAGGTTTTTACACAGGCTCTTTAAAATCCTGTTATTGGTATATTGTTTGAGACTTTTCCAAAGTGTTAGATGTCAAGCATTTTGGGGAAAAAAAAATTGTAAGTTGTAAAAATGGCCAAAGGTGCTTGTTCATTCATCAAAGACAATTATATACCCTTGTGGGTATATTTAACAGTCTATGTTACCTGTAATTTAAATGTAGTTATAAGTAAGCTCGAAACTCTGAATTTTTAGAATTGTGTCTGTTCTGTCAGATGCCACTTTCAGCATTCCTGATTCTTTCATGCTTGGATTCAGCTCACAAAGGAATAAACTGTGATGAAAGTAAAATGTTTTACAGTACAGTGGAGACTTAAGTCGTGTGTAATTTTATTATTCAGCTCAGTAATATTCAGTTTCTAACATACAACTTTGTCACATATCTGTTATGAAACAATAAAAATTTTATAATTAGGGTAGTAAAGATTCTTCCTAGAATTATTGTATAACACTTGATTGTAAAAAGCTTAAGTTTCTCATGCGTTATATTTGGTTGCATTTCATAAATGGGTTGTAACAACTTTTTTTTGCGCCAAATTCTACATGCATTTTAGATTTTATCTTTTGTACAAAACCACTGTTTTTGTTCTCCTAAGGTTATTCCAGATTTGATTTTGATAAATGCCATGATTTGCTTTTATTAATACCTTTTCGAATACATATTATTATGCTTGTTTTCATTTTCTTTCGTTTCTGTGTTAACGATAACTGTTTCATAGCTGGACTTAATGAATCAAAGAGAAGCCATGTCAGGAACCTTTTGTGAATAAACTGTTTGGATTCCTATGTCATTGTTATGATTACAAAGAATCAAAGTTACTTTATCATGAAACTGCAAGCTAACATAAATATCAAAAATGAAGATAGGGTCTTGATTAAGTGTAAGTTGATTTAACTATTTCAGTTCATATGAGGTTTTCCTGAAGGTGAATTTTACTTTTCGATAATGTCATTGGATATGTCATTCGGTTATCCTGCTAAAATGTATTTGATTATCTCATTCTTTCTTCCCAGAAATATAATCCTTTTAGTACTGCAGTAAACTGTCAAAGCTATTGGTCTGATAAATACATCTTTGTCAAAATGATCCTTGCTTATAGTATATTAGTAGAAAGATTACATCATTTGATGGAAAAATTTCAGGTGAGAATTTAAGGCAGTTACAGAAGGATACAACACACCAACCATCATGTGTTATCCTGACTTATGCGGTCGATCTAAAAGTTTTTCCATGAGCAGTTTTGCGTGGATATAAAAATATTTCACCACACACATCTAAATGCAGGCTGTTTAGTGTTTTGTTTTTGTTTTTTAATAGGCTGTAGCAGATCTTTTAAACCTAGAACTGAAAACTGTGTGGTAACAATAGTAACATAACAACGATAAATCTTGACACTTACATTGCATTCTCTTTTAGAGATATATATATTTTTGAAGGGATAAGGCACTTCTCATTTTTGGTGATAAACAAAGTGGATTGAGATGTAGGAATTTATTGTGGGGATTAAAGGCCAGTTCACTGGAAGAATACAAGGATTTAAACAGAATCATGGAGTGCTGCGATTGCTCCATCTGCATTAGGAGAATTCCACCTGAAGTTGTCTGGATTCTATCGCCCACCCTTTTACTTGTCTTCCTTATTCTCTCTAGTCCTGCTCTGAAGCTAATTAGAAACTTCCTCTATTAGTAAAGGGAGGTAGCAAAAGGGTGCAGAGAGAAATGTTAGGCATCAAAGTAGAAGAAAATTAGCATCGAGTTCAGCTGCTGGGAAGTTTAACATGAGGCTAAAACAAATAAGCTTTGCAAGTATTCTCCAAAATCAGCTTTGCAATTCTTGCTTAAGTATTTTGAAGCAATTGAGCAAAATCTCAATGAAGATGTTGTTGTTTATAGAAATAACACAGCAGGGTGAGCCTTTCAAGTATTGATCTGCTATTATATGCTGTGTGCCAGAGTGCCAGAAGGAACCATACATAACGCAGCTATGCTTGCTCAAAGAGAGCAGATGTATGAAGCTACATCACTGAAATTACCTCCTTCAAAGGAACGTGACTTCTAATGAGTTCTACTGTAATGTTAAGATTATTTTGTTCATGTGGTGAAAAAGAAATCAACACAATCTTTAGTTATTTACTTTTGAATGCCTGTGCCATAGGAAACTGAATGAGCCAAGGAGAAGGGCTATTACGGAGAGAAATTCCCGTTTCTCTTTAAGTATGTGCTTCTGTGATCTCTATGCGTGCTAGCAATATGTTGGTGATGTTGGGGAATAAAGATTTGCTATCAATTATGGATGATTATGGACTCTTGGATTTGAGGAAAAAGACAAAGCGTGCATGTTCATACACTAGACTTTGAACCTTATTCATCCTGCATTGCAGTGTAAGAATCAGGGGAAGGCTGCAAAAGGAAAAAAGTAATTGCCGTTTTAAGTGGTTAGTCTCCCTGCATACTCGCTGGCACATCACAAGTACCATTTAATGTGCAACCAGCAACTGTAAAGTCACTGGGTCGATTAGAGTGTAGAGTAGGTGGAAAGGAGGAGAAGAGAGTGCTTTCTAGTTTCACAATGGCTGCTTGACATATTTGACTCGTTCTGACACTTTCTGCTTGTACGGTTACTGTTCTTGTGTGTTTGTGGTAAGAATGTGTTCCTTACTTGAGGTTTTTATAGACAAAGGATCGTTCCTTCTGGTCTCTGTGCGTAGGGAGGGAACATAGGGAAAGGATAAACATAGTTGTTTTGTTTTCTTTTTGCTTGATAAGTATTCAAGAGTTGACAATCAAAACCTTTATATTACATTTCCGCAGTAATTTTCTTTGTTCTAATGAAGATTGACAATCAAAACCTTTATATTACATTTCCGCAGTAATTTTCTTTGTTCTAATGAAGATTGCAAATCAGTAAAGTCCCACTGTGGGTAGAACTGTTGTTCTCCTTCTGTAGCTATTTTCAAACTTATCTAGTTCTTCATAGTTTGGACTTTCCTGGACTATTTCCAGTTGTTCCAGTTAGTTCCTTAAATGAACAGTTTCCTCCTGTTCACCTCTACAGATGTGCTTCTGTCTACTGAAAAGCTTCAGTAAGCAGAACTTCATTAATAAAGCACATAGCTCATAAATTTGTTTAAATGATGTGTGCTGCATTAAACGCCTAACTTAGGCTGTCCCGTGTAGTACCTAATGCAATAATCTGAATATTGCATTTTTACTCAAACATTTGCACACTATTGGTTATTGAAATTACTATCTGTGTATTTCACCATCACTCTTCAATGTGCGGCTACCTATCTGCTTTTAATATGGTATTTGGTGGAATATTTGAGTATGTTCATAGTATGTTAATGTTTCATAATCTTTTGTTAACAGACAGAAGCTGATATACATGTTGGAAAGTTGGAAGTCGATCACTTCATCAAGGAAGTAAATCTGAATGAGTCAAAAATGAATCATGAGCAGAAGAAGGTAAATAGCAAGCGTCAGGTCACATCAGACAAGTTTTCATCTCGGCTAGCCTCAGTAGGCAGTGCTGAGGTAGTGTACAGTTCTGGGAAAAAAATATTCTTTTTATTGTTTGGGACATCTTGGGTAGAGTGTCCGTAGGTTTTTCCACCATGTGCCAAGTGAGGTATCAGGCTATCACACTTGCAGAGCCCATTGACCCCTCTTCATGTCAGTCAATGCAATATCCGTCCTATACATAGGATGTGGGCTATCCATGGCTACTGCTTTCTGCCTACTACAAGCATTTAAGTTAAATGGTTTTTTGTGTGCTTACACAAACTTTTTTGTTTTTTTTTTTTTATTTTACTCTTGCAATTTAGTTGTGAGCAAGACCACATAAAAATTGAGTGATCTTGGTGGCCAGATCTTGATCTTTTCTTGACTAAGCTCAGAAAACAGGGTGCTGCATTTCCACAGCTGATACTAAAAATGTTGTTGCTATTGTATGTAACTGGGGCAAGGATTATCATCAGAAGTGCTGTATTAATTATTTTGTGGAACTGATTTAGGAACTGTTCTCAGAATCAACCTGTACAGGCCTTGAAAATCAGGACAAAGGATTATTACTAAATGGTATATTTAATGAGGAGGAATCTGCAAAATCTTTTCAGGAAGCTTTGCTTCAGTGGAGAAAAGGTAATAGTGATGACAGAGAAGAGCCACGTGCCAGTGAGGTCCTACCAGGTATGTGTTCTTCTGTTTTTTCATTGCATTTTAAAAACATTAGGAGCCATTTTGGTGAGTTAGCAGATTTTTGATTAGTGAAGGTAGATGTTCTCTTAGAATATTAAATGTTTCTTCTTAAGTTTTCTCTCTGTGTTCCTTCATAAATTAACAACAGTCTCTGAAGTTTTTTTTTCCATAACACGCAGATTAGTGTTTATCCCAGTTCTTGTAATGACCTGTGGGGTTGGCCAGGTTGTTTAGCTTGTGTCCCTGTGTTTTTCTATGGCATTGTTACTCACACGAAACATTAATATGAACTGTAATGCTCCAACATAAAGTCACAGCTTTTAACCGAGACAAGGGATGTGCATGGTTCAGGATTTTGCATGTTGTATCAAAGTACCTTTTTTGCTTGCCTTCCACAGGCTCTTAATATTTCTTTGTCCCAGTGAAAAGATGCAGTCAGTGGAAGTAGGCATGGAAAAATATGAACAAACACTCCGATCTGATTGGATTTGTGCAAGCTAGTCTCTCTCCTCTAGTCAATACATGGTGTTTGTTCTTTGTGTGGTTTTGTACAAAAAATTATACTGATTTCTTTTTTTTGTCTTTTTGGTTTTTCTTCTTTCCTGTGAAATGGTGGGATTTTTATCTGTGGAGTCATGGATTACCCCCCACCTCCACTCCCCTTCCACAATGTGGGAATCTTCTTTTATGTGAGAAGCTGTAATAAATGAGGTTTTATTGGCTACCCCCACTGCTGACTGTGTTGTGTAAATATAATACTGCTGGCCATTTAAATTTTGGAATTATGCAAAGACTTAGCTAAAGATAGACTACAAATGTGACATTCATTCAAAAAAAAGTACTTAAATAGCAAGTTTATAAGTCTGAATAGCTGTATAAATCTCTTTTAAATAATTCCAATAGAATCTGTGGGAGTTTGTGAAGTACAGACCAATCTTACTGTTATGAAGGAACCTATCCAAATTGAATTCAAGGAGGACGGCCTGAGTTACATGGAGAAACTCTTGCTTAAGAAATACAGAAGGTATTGTTGAAGTTGCTGGTACCAATGGAAGAAGTCAGAACTACTTAGTGGCATTAACAAAAATTCCATTGAAACTTTTAAATTATTAGATATATTGTCAAGAGTTAAGGTAACTGTGTACAGAGTGCTTTATTTTGATAAAATAACCATTATAACCAGACTTGATGACTTAATTCAGAATAATTGCAGAGGGAGTATTTGGAGGGATTCTCTTTGTTATCAGTTTGTTGTAGTGTTTGAGACTGGAAATGATACTTGGCTGCTTGATTTTGGGGCATTTACTACAGGAGTTTTATAGAGAAAAGGAAGTATGATCTTCAGGATACTTTTATAAACATTACAGAGTTGGTTTTTTTTAGTCCCTGAGGTGCGAGGTCATCTCAATGAAATTAAGAGGAGTTCCTGCTTTTCAGCAGCAATTAATACTGCTGCAGTAAGTAATGCGGGGTTTGGTTGTGTGGGTTTTTTTAATTATTATTTTTTTAATCACTTTGATATTATATTAAAAAAAAATGACTTTTTAAGATTGGTTTCTTTTCCTTTTTAGAACTCCTGTTGATCAAACTTCTGGTAGTTGTGTTCAAGATTTAAGGCCTGTGCAAACACTGAGTGTACATCAAGCTGTGATTGAAGAAGGGGGAGAAGGAGATGATGATGTCGATAACTTAACAGGTGTAGTAGATTTCTATTTATTAAGTCTAACTATTAAATACTTTTTCTTGGGATTTTTTTTTTGCTGTGATTGCTGAACAATCACATATTTAAGCAGTTTTTGCTTAAAGAAAGTAACAATAATGAAAGGAGAAATTTATGGTACTTCATACTAAATAAAGAGTTTGCATTTTTATAAGTGAATCTTGAACAGGAAAAAATGAAATGCACCAAATTAACTATATTTCGTAGTTGAAGAGGTGAAGAGATATTGGACATCTGTTTTTAGAGAAGAGATACCCAGCAGTATTTCTGAAAGTGCAGAGTCATCTTTGAAAATTGAGTTCCTTGATGATGTAAGTAGGTAATAGAGAACTTAATCTTCACAGTGATCTTAAGTGATTTGTTTATCTGTTAAATATTTAAAGTAGCAACAGACAAATAATTTCTAATTAAAAAAAAAAGGTGATTTTTTTCTTTTCCATACAAATGTGGAAAATCTAGCTTTCTTAAGTTTCCCTGTAATTTTTTCCTGCTGTGTCCAGGGACCTTTACTATACAGAAATTACACAAAAATAAAATCTGCAGGTTTTTAATCACTTGAGTTAATTTTAAACTATTGCTGAATATGGTTTCTTTGGTTTTGTTTTTTAATTAGTCATATGGCAAGAACTTGGAAGAATCATCTAACTTTTTGTTGACAGAAGCTGGGTCTATGGGAATGAATAAGCAAGGAAAAGCTGAAGTGCTGAAGCAGTTTGGAAGGTATCAGAAATGCAGAGATTTTTGGGAATAGAAAAGGGAATAATCTTATCTTCTGTCTTAGTTACATTCCTAAATAATAGGCACTTTTATTTGCAGACAGTCATACTTCATATGAATGGGGAGAATCCTTGATTGTAAATTGTAAATTGTTTTAAGGCGTGGTTAAGATACACATCTTTTCATCCTTGGTGCAAGACATAGACTATGTCATGACACTTAGTTACTGCTTTCCCTTTCTTTACATTGCTTCCAAGATCCTGTCTGTGATTGCTGGTTTTGTGCAAAGTTTTCATTTGAATGACCTAGTGATTTGATGATTAATTTGCAAGACATTCAAAGAACAGTTTGGCAGTTAATGGGCATATGATGTGTTTATCATTAAAGTTAGTGAACAGTAAGTTTGTGGCTTCAACTTTGTTAGTGAGCCACCGAGGTACATTAATTGTCTGTAGCCAGAGAGACATCACTTTGAAATTTCTTTATTTTGTTTGCTTGATCACTCCAATGTTAAACCATGTAAAATACATTTCTTGATATGTGTATGTTCTGAATTACAGGTAGAATTTCTCTTTTGTATGTTCTTATCTCAGTAGGAGCGGGGAGTAGCATACAGACAAGTCTGTAATTGGTCAGTGTTGTGTACTTTTAAGATACTCTCACTCAACTAATCTTGTAACTCCAGGCAAAACTAAGGAGTCCTAATAATTAATGATACATGCAATTCTTCTGATTTCCCGAGATTTATTTATGGTTAGGTGTGATCTGTTTTGCTATATTGTATTCTTCTCGTCTTTCTTCCTTCCTCTGTTTCAAAGTGGTTCAGCAGTTGCAGATCAGAACGACACAGTACAAGACCTTTTGCAAAGAGAAACTGTGGGCATAATGAGAAAGTCATCTTGTCATTTAACATCCACAGCTGACACTCAATATTTCTTACCTCTTCCTCTTGACAGAAATCCTGTTTGTTCTAAAAAAGTTTCTCAAGGTAAATTTTGAAAGTTATTTGTACAATATACATGAGTGTATACAGTTTTATCATTCTCATAGGATATGGTAGTTAACTACGATGTTTTTCTGGAAAAAAAAAAAAAAAAAAAGATTGTTAAATTATGTACCGTTCCCTGAGCTATGCAGTTCCCTTGACCGCAGTTTGATGGGCCACACAAGCTATTTTGAAATGATGGGCATCTGCTGTGGCAGTACTCTCAAAGCTGTGAGCTCATATTTGAGGGGGAGACTGCCCCAATATAACAGGTTTGTTTTCAGTATACAACTCATAAAGCAGATGAAGTGATCCTACTAATCTCTTAGTTTATCTGTACTGTATTAGATTTAATGTATGTCACATGTCCATTTTATGTAGAAAAATGCTTTTATATAGATAGGTTGAGAAACTATTAAAGATTACCTGTTCTGCATGAAAGATCATCGTTTGTGTATAAGTATTCCAGTGCCTGTTGCATGTCAGTGAAATCACCATGAAAGTTTGTTAGCTTTATTTTGTGGCATTCTTACGGGTCCCAAAGATCTTACTCTGTGTCCTAAAACTATGTAAAATCTATTGTCATTTTTTAATATTAAGAAATAAGTTAGAATGTAAGGATAATTCCTTTCCTATTCTTGCAAGTGCTGAACAATTGCTCCAGCACTTCGGGACCTAGCAGGTGTTCTCTTTGTGCTTAGTTCAAGAAACTGCTTATTTAAGTCTTCAAATGTGAAAAAGCAAACAGGAACTAACTGACTAATGAGATGTGATTTATGTGCTACTGTGGGCACAGGATTAAAAAAAAAAAAAGGCTGTATCTTGTATAAACAAAGAAAAACCTCTTTCAGAACCATTCCCAACCTGATAGTATGTATTTCAAACTATTATACTACTTTTAAAGAAGTTTTATTAAATCGCTAGCATTGCAGTTCTCATGCTGGCTCTGATTAAATTATAGCATCCTAAATGTAAGAAATTACATTAGCATGAAGTAGTAGTTGGAAAGTGTTTAGATTATTATCAAGATCTAATATTTTCATAGACAGTGATGTACAGGAACATATGCATTAGATATGGAACTGGTACTACTACCTGGTAAGTCTAGTCCACATATGTTGGCATCTCTGGATATCAGGCAGGAAGCTAATGAAAGTTAACTGTTCTTATTTGTAATTTTATGGTTTAGTGGAGGTTTCATATTTTAAGTTTGTGAAGAAAATATAGAAGACTTGTGGTTTATAATTCATATTAATTTCCCTAGAAAAAAATATCCTATTTTCATGATTTTGTTGTAGAAAAAATGGTTGACTGCAGTCATCTTGAAAGAAATGCAGTGCAAAAGGAGAGTGTTAAACTAAAGACTATGGGAAGATCACTTAGCTCCTGTGAACTACCTGAGAAGTTCTCTAACCCTACTGAACTAATAAGCAACAAATATCTCCTCGAGACACAACTGCAGAAAACCAATAAAGATTCACAAGAACTGGACAGTGTCTGCAATAGTCAGAGTTTGGTTTTGCCTGTAATTACAAAGTCTTCATTGGTAAGATATTTTATCTTTGATTGGTAAATAGATAAACTATGTTGCTTAATTTACTTTCCCAGTGTAGCATGAGGCAACATACCATGTTCCTGAATCAGTTGAGAGATAGTGATAGTTGTATGGTCACGATTAAAAATTCTACCGCTTCTCTCCATTCTCCTCCAGAAACCCCACCCCAGAGCAATCAAAAGTACAGTTTTAATCAGAGCATTGTCACTGCCTACCGTATTTCATATGTAGGGGATGAAGGCCTCTGTGCTTTCCACTTTGTATTGTCAAGACTGTTGATGTGCAAAAAAAAGCAAAAGAAAGAACAGACTAGTCTCAGACAAACAAAAAAAAAAAGGTGTGTGGGGGGAGAAGGCAGCTTTTCCTGTGTGCATCTAGGTGACTTTACCTCTCGATTGAATGCCAAAAATTGTAGATAATCTTATCTAACCTAAATTATTCAAATGTTCTTTTGCTGAAAATAAAATCGAAAGCAAAAAATCATGGAGGAGGTTGGGACATTAGATTTGGAGTCATTGTTAAACAGTATTACTTTAGTTGATGTACACAAAGATAAGTGAAAACAAACGAAGAAAAACTGCTTTTCATGTCCACAGTGGAAGAATAGACTCAAACACTTACAGCATTAGCAATTGAAGTTTATATGATTTTAAAGCATATATCATACAAAAACATCGTCCTTATGAATAACTAGAATCATTCAAAGTTTTATGAAATAAGCATTTTACTAATATAAACTTGCAAGGGTAATTTATGAAGTTTCCTGTTTCTAAAATATTTGTGTTTTATTCAAGTTACAGGATGTAGCCAAAAGACAGAAATGTGTTTCTACACGGTATTGGGGACTTGAAGGTTTCTTTGTAGGTGCAAGCTGTAAACAAGTAACTCTTGAAGCACGTTCTCCACTGTGTGCTGACTCTAGCCCTATGGACAGTAGCATCCCATTTCCAGGTAATGGTGTATGAATGAAGTCCTCAAACAATATACATATTTATCACGGTTGCTGTTAGGTGTCCTTATCTTCCTGTAACTTGGTTCTAGCTTACTTTTAGAAGTCACTTCAGGGTAACAGTCAAGCCAACCCACACAAGTGGTGCTGTAGAAGGATGAAATAAACTTACTACCTTGGGGTAAATTACATCAATATAGTGCTATAGATTTATATACTTCCTTATATCCCCATAGAATTTGGTTCCAGTAGGAATTTCTGCTTTTTTTGTGCATAATATACATCTCCAAAAAAAAAAAAAAAAGTATCATTATTGCTTTTCATGGTGTATATGAAGCAACATGTGAAATGCTTGGTGAACATGAATATTAATTTGGTCAAGTATATCACTTGAATTCAAGCTTGTTAGTGTGTTATGTATGATTTTTTTTTTAACATTATGTGTAGAAAACTTGTTGCATAATTTCTTTAAATCACACAGATTAAATGCAGCAAATATAGTAACAGTAAATGCATATTACCACAAAACCTGCAAATGATTTCCTCTACTTTTTAATTTCAGGAGATGGAAAGTGGGTTACTGAAAGGAGCTTAAGTGTGTACGCTGATGACTCTGTAGTTCAAGATGTCTTAGAAAGTCAGTTGAATAGATGTTCAAGTGGTTTGGAGACTCCAAATAGAACTTCTCCTCTGATAGTGGCGTGGTGGTCATACCCAGGTAAGGATATGACAGCTTTGAGGCCCTCCTTTAACAGGTTAATTTTTCGTATGTAAAAAGTAGAAGTGCTTGTGATGATTCTATTGAATTTGGGACATTTTTATATCTTCATCTATGTATTTGTATTTTTGATGTAATGGCTTATATACATGACATAGTTTTCATAAGAATTGGGGGTTTGAGTTAAAAATTATCTTAAAAATTAGCTGTCACTAATAATTCCTTTTATTGTGCTTAGTTTCTACTCCTGCTTCTACTCCATTACTCCCCTCTTAGCTTGAATATTTAGATAATAAACTGTCTAGAACAAGATTATGTGTTACTATGTTTTGCAGCATCTAGTACAATATGGTTTTGAACTAATAAAAGATTTCTTCATGCTACTGAAATAAGTCTTATTACATGAACTATAAGAAACAAGGAAACAAATAATACATAACTGCTTATGCACTTTTTAGTTACTTTTCTCAGTTTCAACTGTCTCCATCTGAAGGAACATAGCTTACGTTATTTCTCTCACCTTCAGCAACCAGTCTGGCATTTAAATTTTAAAAACACTATGTGCGGAAATTGAAACTGTCAGTTTTGAATCCCAGAAAAATATTCAAAAGTGTCTATATTTTATTCATGTTGCCTTAAATTAAAAAAAAAAGACAGAACCAAAGTTTTATGCTTTCTACACACATTGTCAGTCTCTCCCCTTCCCCAAAATTTGTGCCATTGCACAAATTATTTAAATAGGGTATTTTTTTTTCTGAAAGACACCCCTGAAGTATGAGGTGCTAATATAATTGTAACCTCTTTATTAACATTTATTAATTCACAATCTTAAGCGAAATGAGTAATCTGTTCAGATCAATTCATAATTTTAACTACAGTTAACATCATTAATGAGCTGAGATAAAATTCTCTTTATGTGTGAAATCTTGAATTAATGGAAGTTGTGATCTTTTCTGTTATTTCAGGGCATGATTCTAGAAGACCTTGGTCAACAAATATGCTGCACTGTAAACTGACTGGAAATTGTCCAACAAACACGCAGCCAAGACCAAAGAGTTCACCTGTGCATACGTTGAGAGTTAATACTGAGATATCAAACCAGAAGCCCTCTGATATAACTGAACAAGATGAGTATCTTTGGGAATATATTGCAGACCAAGAAGCCCTACTTATTCTGGAAAAAGAATTACTAAGTTACGCAGGTAAGTGATGGTACTGTGTTTTATGCTTGTGTTTGGAAGTAACATAATGGAACAGTAGATGTTTCATTTGCCTTCTCAGATCTAACTGATTTTGCTGCAAAAATGCCCTAAACCATTTGACGATGCAAGACTTCTTTGTGGTTGAAAAGTGATTTATTTCCATTTGATCATACTTTAACTTACCCTTAATTTAGTAGAAGCAAACTGTTTCATGCAACTTTGTTTTTTACCCCCATGCCACTTTCTTAAGATTTTACCCCTTGCATTTTTGTTGCAAAAATCTGCAAGATGTGCCAGGTACGATTTCAGATCATTAATTTCTTTTAAATAAGTATCCTGTCCTTGGATGTTTCATAATGAACACCACAGCTGTTCTTAGAAGTGAGATGTGATTTGATGGAAGGGTAGCAAGAAGGGGAAAAGATGGACAGGAAATGTCCAGGAAATATCTCCTGATGAGAACTGCCACTAATATGGCACAATAGACATGGTATTACCCCTAATTTTGAGTTTGAATCAACACCCTTTCCTCTGTCTTTTTAAGGCTATCTCCTTGTTTTTTGGGAAGGTTGGGGCGGGAACAGTGGCAGGCAGCCAAGGTCAGTTCGTTACAGTTGAACAGAATGAGTGAGTTCTGGTTTTGTTCTTTAAATACTGGAAAAAAAAAATGATTGGGATGCTTCTGTTCCATGTCAATGAGCAGATAGGTCAAGTGTCCAAGACACTTTGTGCCATAAGCAGCCTTGATAGACTGCATCTCTTAGGCTGTAACGCGGTCCCTCCCTTCTGAGATGCTATGGTGCTCTTATATTGGCAGGTCCTGGCTGTGATGCACCTTCAGTAAACAAAAGTAGTCTGGATTCCAGAGTGTTCTGTCTTTTAAAACGTTTTTGCCTTAGGTTATGCTGTATTTTTTCACACAGCTCTTCTCTGAGGCTTCCAACTACTACCTTTCAGGACAGCTGTCCTTCCTTTTTTGATATGTGCTCATCAGAACCCTAGTGTTCAGAAGAGTGGTTCATTCTTCAAGCATTAACAAGAGCATCCATGCTGAATATGCTCAGAGAAGAATAGGGAGGGAAGTTGTTGTTCAACTGTCCCATTCTTTCTTTCCCTTTTCACTCCACTTTCTTGGAATACTTTTCACTTGTAAGTTCGTAGCAGAGACTTATGGCTAGCTGGGAAAATAGTAACATACTTGCATGTGTGTTGTCTAAGAAGCATAGAATGTGACCCCAGTTGGTCATCTTTTTATATTGGTGGATGTGGGCTATATCCTGTTACTCCGTTTTATATATGTACTACCATTAGTCGGCTACCTGAGTTCTACATTTGCTGCTGTATTTTGAGGTCGCATAGGTGTTAGTGGGCCCTATTATATAAGGTTTCATACTCTACTGACATGAACATCTTGGAAGCAAACCCTCTCCATTACTTCTAATCATAGAGGAACCATATAATACAAAGTTCTGATTTATTTGGGGGCTTGCAGTGACATCCTTCATCAGCTAGAGTTGTTTTGAGACTTTTAATGGCATGTTTTGTTGACACTGTCAAATTCTTTAAAATTTATAGTGTAGATACTGCATTTTTTTTTGTTTATATTTATTCCTGAAATGTCCTAAAATATTTCAGGTCCTGAAAAGCCTTACAACTTAACTTCCGAAGATGTAACCTCCTCCAGCAGACACTCAGAGAAGATACGTAGAAATACTAGAGATTTCCATGAAAACCTGGACCTAAAAGACCAAAGCAGAGTTGGTACTCTCAGGTAAGTTAAACTTGCCGAGTATGTTTTTATGATGTTGTAAAATGCTCGATATGCCAAACGTCTTGCCAGAACTGAAATAAAAGCAGTCTTGACTTTCTGATTGTACTTTACATGCTGATTACAAATGTCAGCATGACCTATTTTGTATCTTGGTGTTCTGAACCAGTACTCAGGCAGCTCAGATTAAGAATTAAGTGATATATTTTGTTGTTGAGACTCCAAATTTTGGGATTATGTTTTTCTAAATGAATTAGCTTTGGTTAATGTACAGCACTGAGACTTATAAAGTACATGTATTACAAATTAAGTTTTTTGCTTGTAAAGTACCTTTAAAAAGAGCAGTTGTGAACAGGTGAGCCAATAACATTTATTTAATCTATGATATATTTGTTATATTGCCTTGGAGACTAAGGAGATGACTGGAAACAAGGAAGTTCCCCAAAGTTCTGTCTGTCATTGATTTTTTTACTTTGAACTTGTAACTAGTAAGGGTCAGTGGGACGCTGTGAGGTTAACTACGTGCTAAGTGAATATAGCTCATTCAAAGATTTGTGGTTGGTTGTTTTTTTGCGTTTTGGTTTTTTTTTGTTTTTTTTTTGTTTAATGTTCATAATATTTAAATTGCAGGTCAGTAGAAAACTAAACAATATTTGCATATAGTGCAGATAATATAAATGAGACCCACTTTCCTAGCTTACCTGTTCTAGGATATGGGATTTCTCTATTAAGGCACAATAGTGACAGTTACTTACTTCCTACTTGTTTAAGAGGTGAAAATATATGTGATAAAAACTGCGGGGAAAAAATGAATATAGTAGCTTGTAATGTATGTATACTTGCAAAACATACAGCAAAAGCTATTTTCATGCCTTTTAGTTCCACATATGTGAACATATGTCACTGAGGCTTAAAGCAGAGTAGCTTGAGGAAGTTGAGCTGCTGAAAATCACTGTGCTATGTTTCTTTTAAGGGGCTGGGATGAAAGCCAAATGGATGATGAGGAAGAAATTCTGGAGGATAAGCAACAAGTTCTTGCATTACAGTGAACAAGCAGAGAACTTAATGCAATTTTTATCTTTGCACATCGTACAAAACCAAGAAGCAGATGAACAGCTGTCTTGAGCGCTGCTCAAGATATTATTTATTAAGGATTATTTTGTAAAACTCAATAAAAATTCTTAAAAATCCCTTGATTTTTGCTTTTTTTTGTAAGTATGAAGATGTAACAGAATAAAAGAAAACTGGTCTTCTGCTATTATTTTTTAGGATATTTATTCTTTAATTCTTATTGAATACAGGGTTCCTTGCCCACAGATTGAATTTTATCTCTCCAAATGCAGTTTCACATTGCCAAACTGAGATGAATTGTGCAAGAGATATTAATGGAGTGTTCTTAAATGGGGGGTGGTGGTGTCTCAATTTTATATGGTGAGATGCATAGTAGAAAGTCTAGTATACTTTACTCCCTATCATATATTTCACAACTAAGGGAGTATTGCCTTGCAGAATAGAAAATGTTTTACACAGTATATTTTACTTCTCCTGTTAGATTCCTTTCTTCTTAATTTCAGCAGTTAGCATATACTAGCAGTAAACGTGGCTCCTTCTGCTCAGCATCATAGAATCATAAAATCATTTTAAGTTGGAAAAGACCTTTAAGATCATCGAGTCCAACTGTTAACCTAGCACTGCCAAGTCCAGCACTACACCGTGTCCCTCACACCACATCTGCATGATGTGATTTACACATCTACATGTACATCTACGTCGATGGGAAGTCAGTTCTCTTTCTGCACTGTGCTACTTTCAGTGCTCCAGTATGCCAGTTCAGAGTGATCTGTGTTCAGCGTACCAAATTCAGCTGTAGTGAAGTATCTTACAGTCCTTTTAAGTTTAAGAGAACAAAGAGGAAATACAGTTAAAAGATGATCTTGGGTGGTTTTGATTTCACCAAACCATTTTAATTTCTCTATTTGATCGTGACGAGGCTTCAGCTGTACTTTTGAACTTGCTGCATCTGTGTTGCATAAAAAGGTTTCTTCTTCCTCCTCTTCTCGCCTTCCCAGTTAATGTAAGGTTAAATGTAATTAATGTAACTGCAGTAAAAGGTCACTTGGCTGTTATGTGCTAACATGGTACTTTAATGTAAAGAGAGATGGTGGCTTTCTGCTTGCTCTAAGGAGATGCTTAATTGTACCCAGCAGTTGAGTAGTTTTCTGTGGAGGTGGCAGGAAGTTACAGTTTTGAAATGATCTGAGTGGTGTGTCTTTGCTTTGGCTTTACGATTCTCAAACAAAGCAGCAGGCTTCAGCTTTCTTTTGGATTTTTTTTGAAAAAAAAAAAAAAGTATTTTTTTTTCTCCTTCATCATATTCTATTTGAATATGGTGGGCACTTTTTTCCTTCTTTTATTAGTTTCCACCACTGTGATTTTTAAGTTGTTCTTCAAAGCACCTTAAAAGCTGTGCCCCACCGCCCTGTTTTGACCCCCTTTTTTGAAAAAAAAAAAAAAAAAAAAAGTTTATCAAATTGTAGTCACAAAGATTTCTGACTCATTGTATTGGGAAATTTTGGGATTAACTAAAAGCTTTTGTCTGACAACTGTTCTTACCCATTTATGGGTAAATCACCAGTCAGGACTCTAACATTCACAGAAACTTTCATCTAGAAAGAGAAGCTTTATATCCTGCTTTACATCTTCCATTTATGTTCCACAATTCTCTCATAACTGCTTTAAATGAGGAGTTTATAGATGAAATTCAGAGAGCAACACTGTACGTACTTTTGAACATGTTGTTATCAATTTTATATTTAATGAAAGGATTATGTGTTTACTTTAGTTGTTTTTCACCACAGCAACAGTGATCAAAACTTCACATGTCTTTTATTGAAGGTCATGATTTCCATCACTAAATTGGTTAATTAGGAAATGTAGATAGTTTTAACAAATTAATTTTGTTTATAAACTCAAGTGTTTAAAGACATCTTTGAGTGCTCATCTTGAGAACCTTGTGATTCTGTGTTTAGAGGTGGCAAGTGACCTTCCTTAATGTATCAGTGGAAACACTTCAATGTATTATTTAAGTTCTGACAGTTAAACACACGCTTGTTTGTATTCTCCCCACGGCATAGGACTTGACTCTAGTATGCATTTGTTGTCTGTACCCCCCCATCAGTTATGCACTAATATTAGACAACATGGACAGTAATCTTTTCTACAATTTCTCAGGAAAAAGTACTTTAGTAACCTTAATTCATAAAAACTAGAGCTGTCGGGCTGAACAGACCGTTGATTTGATTTCCTGCCTCATTTCTTGTCTTTAAGGTGAGGGCATATTTTCCACTTCGGTTTTCTTTATAGAGTTTACCATATATTGATGTTTTATTACAGTAGTTCTTCGCCAGAAATTCTAAGAATAAAATCAGAAAGCGGGAGTTCTACTTTGTAGATTAAGGCCAGTGCTTTTGTCTCATGAATGTAACCTTTTCTTTCTGTTTGAGTTACTTTTCCAAATATTCCTATTACACTCATTTCCCTTGCACAGACGGGCTGACTGCTTCCATGCTGTTCCCAGCCCTTTTTAACGAGAAAACCGATGAAGCAGGTGCTACTGTAGTGTGTGCCTAAAGCCCTCAACAGTCAGGTTAATCCTTTGTGTTTGTGCTTGTCAGAGATAACTAGAAACTCACTGACTGTTTTCAACATCTGATTTTAACAGTTTTCCCTTCCCATCCCTTTTTCTTGAAAGAAAAAAAATATGCTTCTGATAATACCTTACTTCACTGTATTAATAATCTCTTTGGTTAGTCAGTGATGATTTAAAGGCACCTCAGTTTTGTATTCTTGGCTTTAACACACTTGAAGATATCTTTCTTGTGTGGAATATTTTTTTTTTTCTTCTGTCTTCACACCATAGTGGTGTAACTGATGTCCTAACTAGGAGACCAAAAAGAGTATCTGAACTGATGCAGTTCTGTGACATTTATTGCTTGTTTTTCTGTTGCAAATAGAACAAATCTAGTGTTAAAAGCTTGCTGCTTATCATTGTGGGTGCGGTTTAATGTACTTCTCTGCATTTCTGCCTTGATGCAAATGGTTATATTTTGGTTTTGTTTTTCTTTTTGTAATTTATTTTATTTCCTCCCATGCCTGTTGTAGGGATGGCTAGAGCTAAAACAGTGTCAAGGGATTTGCACAGAAAAATTATATTTTCCTGTCTAATTACAGAAAAGGTGTGTGGGGGGGGGTAATGTGGAAGACCAGTTTATTTTTTTGAGCCTCTACTGTGAGTCTACACATCTTTTTGTGTACGTTAACTTTTTGGTGATGTGATTTTATAAAACATAACCCCTGTGAATTGACTCGGCAATCAATTTGGATTTTTGAAAGAGGATATCTCATTCCTTATATATTAAAGTATTCCAGAATTCGTGTGGACACACCTACTTTACTGTAGTCTGGCAGACTCTGCAGGTCTGCCTCTCTTTTATTTTTTTCTTTTAGCCTTTTTGAATGTGGCCATTTTCTGCTTTCCAGCAGCTCTCAGTATAATACACATCAGTGTAAAAGACTGCTTGGTGGGCAGGTGGGCTTACTATTTTTGGTAGTTATACGGTACAAGAATGGGTGAACCTGGCAAGGACTGAATTACTGGAGAGATTTTGAGGTGGTCTTTGCTATCTTGTGAGCAAATGTTTCCTTTCTGTCCTTTCAACTAAAGAAAATAGTCGAGTGTTGTGGTTTGGCTTCAGCTGGCAACAAAGAACCACAGTGCCGCTCGCCCAACCCCCATGGGTGTACCTGTACCAAGAGCAACGTACTTGTGCAGTTGACATATCAGAGTGCTGCTGATCTAAGTAGGGTTAGAATATGGCAATAATCGGATGTTTCTAGATGCGCAGGGGAACTCTTGTGCTTCACAGAGATCACCTGCCTGTCTCTGACGGGGAAACTCTACCCACGTATTAACGTTTTGAACGTTACTAGCCGCAAGTCATTACAGAATTCTTCCGTATCAGCCGGTATTTCTTTTTTCTTATACTCAAACTAATGGTGCAGCAAGTGGAGCTGTTATCAGAAGAGAGTCCATCAAGACTTCTGTCTCATACTGTTCTCTTGAAATTACCTTTTCCAGCAGACCTACCAGGTTGCCTGGCACCAGTGGATGACTTCTACAGGCAAATCTAGCTGTTAGCAAGTTGCCAAATATTTCTCAGTCAGTTTTTGTATCTTGGTGTTTTAAATATCGATTTTTCCTACAGCTCGCCAGAAGAGAAATATTCGGCATAGCGATAAAGGAATAGTGTGAAATTTGTATTATTACCAAGTGCTGTAATTCCAAGACTTCTATTCCCCTTGTTTTCCGCCAGGTGTCTTGGTGCGTTTCGAGGAAGGTCACAGAATCTCTGGTGAAGTACCATCACATTGGCACTGTCCGGATTCTGATGTCTGTGTATGTAATTGCTTAGTATGAAACAGCCACGTTTCCATGACCATTAATGAGCAAATTTACAGTGTGAAATGAATGTGCCTTGTTCTCAAAATGCAGACAGACATAACAGCTGTTAACTTCCACTGGATCCTTGTTTCTAAAGCACTTACCTGGGAGTCCCTGAAATATTTTAATTGGCTGCCATTTGGCTGCCTGCCTGATAATGTCTAACTGTTTTGTTTTTTTTTTTAATATATATATACATAGAAGAGGCATTCATCCAAGCAGTCAAGTTACAGAAACCACGTGAGGTGCTATCTATTTCTGTTAATGTAGCTGGCTGCACGTGCAAGAACATGTTCAAATTAGAAAGTGAGAATTGAGATTTTCCTGTTCGTGTTTCGTTTCAACCATTTCTGGCAACGAGTGAATTACATTGAAAACAGCGTTTGTGACTCTGCTTGTGGTGGTACTGTAAAGGGCTCTGGTACGTACTCTAAGACTCTTCCTTTGTCAGAGCAGAGCTCTGCTTTACTGCTTGAGTCTAACCTTTAATAGACACTGTCATTTGCTGCATCTCATTTATAAAAATTAAGGGTTCTTCTTTCCTCCATCATAATGTGGCTTATGTGCATCTCATTAAATTATCAGAAACACATAAAAACAATTAGTTTTAATTTATCCAGACCCTTTGGATCAGGGAAAAATACATCTGTCTTTTTCATTTGAAAAATGAATTCTGCAAATTGCAAGCCGTCAACACAAGGGCATTTCTAAATTATTTTGGTCGAAAGAAGTGTTCCGTGACTTTCTGTTTAATTAGGATTAATTAGGTTGCTGAATATGCTTATGCTTTTTGTAAGGGAGGGAAACATGGTAATCTACTTTATATTAATACTACAGATCAGTTAACAAGCACAAGAAGTGGAAGCCTCAAAAAAACAAAATGAATTTTCCATATATTGAGGGATGTAAAGACCCTCCAAAAAAAAGAGCTATCTTTGATTTCAGTAAAACAGAGGGATTTCAAATGCTGATTTCCAAAGGAATTAGAACAGCGATGTTAAGGAACAAATATTGAGCAGAATATCTCTTCCAGTGGTTTTGTTTTACTTCGGTCAAAAATGGCACATGCAGAGGCTTTTTGAGAAGCAGAGGTCAGGTTTTGGAGCCCGTATCAACAGGTCGTTTCAGGTTCACTTCTGAGTAGTAGCTAATGAGGAAGGCGAAGTTTGCAGTGGCAAGTGTGAAACCTTGGTAGGTTAGAATTAGATTCTGTATGCTAGTTTAACTAAAAAGTCTGGGGGAAAAAACCAAACAACAAACCAACAGAAAAACAGAACTCAGCAAAAGCCTCTCAGCAAATCCTTCAGGATTTGGTCCAATGTGTACATGAAACACTTATCTGAACCTAATACAACAAAAATTACCTAGTATTAGTATGTTAAAGAAAACAAACTTCATTTTTAGGAGGGCTTTTTTTTTTTTTTTGTTTGGGTTTTTTCTTTATCTGGCAGTGTTTCAGTTATGGTACTTCTCCCTTTTTTCTAAAAATTATTTTGCAAGAAGAAATAGCAAAGCTCCATTAATTTCTTTTCATTTCCTTTGCCTGTTGTGAGTCTTCCATGTGTTACATTTACTATAGGTTTGTCTGTACAAGGTTGAAAATTCCTGGCTGAAGGAATTCCTTACTCCCCTGGGAGAGGCCTTCCATGATTTTGTGGTGTAGTAAGTTTTTCTGTACCATAAAATAACGGCAGGGGATGCAGGAACTCTTAAATAAGCAGTTGCATAAAGATGTAGAGGTGATCCTTGGGAACTGGGAATTATGCTTGGATTCTTTTTGTAGCCATATATGGCTGTAAATTGGGCAGTCCATTCTGTAGGAGGAACTCGATGTGATAAAGAAATGACTGAGACAGAGGAATGAAAAACTATCTATATTCCTCTGCTGAACCATGGAATCCGTGCCAGCATGGCTTTCAACTTTGCACAGTGTTTCTTCCTAGAAGACTATTTTGAGGGGAGAAAGAAGAGGGCAAAGTATTTCTCCGGTTGTGTTGCTGGGACAGCTTCAGTTTCTCAACTGCCTGGAGGACTAACAACGACTCTGTTTTGAAGGAGGCTGCCTGTCTGGTTTGGAAACCCATAAGAATGAAAATAGGAGCTGGAGAAAGCATAGCACAACCTTTGCTATAGGTTTTGAACAAAATCGGTCTTTTGGGGAGAGGTATTTGTAGTCCTTAAGTGGTTCTTTGAGTCTAAACCCGTGTTCTGTGTAGGGATGTATTTCTCTGCAGAAAGTGTATTTCCTTGCTTTGCGCCTCTGCTCCCTGTACCTCTGTGCTCACACTTCCCACGGCAAGGGGACATTTCCAGGGAACTTGTCTGGGCAGATGTGTCTGAGAAGCACGAGAGATTCCTTTCCATCATGAAGGAGGCCAAGACCACAGGGCCTGTAAGTCCCTAAGAGTGTGTCTGCCTGTCCCACCGTGACCTGGACATGGTACAGAGTCACTCTTCAGGCTCAGAGGGCTCCTCTGCCATAGTCTCTAATCTTTTTATAAATACAGTGGCCCACGATGTGGTGCGCACAAACTATTTCTACCAATGCTGTTTCTGCACCAGAGCACTGACAAAGCGTTTAATTTTTATTTTTTTTAATTGTAAATTTGAATCATTTCTACAGGGAAACCTGAAGAAAAGTTAATTGAATGTGGCTCTGTGTGAAAAATGGGAACACTTTTCTTAATGGACTATGAATATATAGTCCCGAAAAAGCAGTGCTCAGTTGCATCGTTTCTGTCTGGCTACTGTAGCTTGCCAAATACTTATATACTTCCTCCACTGTGATATTTCGTTTTCCTATTTACTATATTACATTAGAACTACTCTTAAATTATCAATTAGAGCCATCATGTGTTGCTTAAAACACAGCTGGCATTAAAACATATTCTTGGCATTGTTTGCACTTAGCTGTTGAAGTGCTGTAAAAATATCTTTTATGATGACAATCAGAATACCAGCTACACTACAGAAAGAAAAAAGAGCTTTTTTTTAAAAATCCCAGAAATTTCTGACGCAAGGAGGTACCATTTCATCTGTCCTCTATAATTCCAATCGTTAAGCTTTCACAGATTATTTCTCTCTTGGCTAAGCTGTTCTTACACCATGTTCTTGGTTTATTTTTTTTTTCTTTCCCCTGGCTGTTGGTATATCTGTGAGAAAAGTACTAAAACATGGTAATCAAGGTTAAAGCCTCATTCTGCTACACAACGTTCTTTGTAGGTGAGGCAGCCCGTGCTTCAGAGAAGTTGGACCTCAGAAGTGGGCCAGAAAGGAGTGAGGAAACGGAATGATGACAGCAGTTGCAGTTTTTTAAAATAGAAAGAGCTCCAGTTACAGGTGCAATCTTTCCGCTCCTGCCCACCACAGCATTTCTTCTTACCTTCTCATTTTTTCATTTTTAAAGGTAACTTTGAGAGTTGTGCCCATTTAAAAGGTGACAGGTTGGTTTTGTTGTGTATTTTTTTGGAGAAGGTCAAAACAGGAGCAGAGATAAGGACTCTCATTACTTTTTACTGCCACTGGTAAAAAGAAGAGAATATCCTGGCCTCTCTTTCAGCACAGATTATGCAAAATGCTTAATTTTGAATGCTGAAATCTTAAGAACATCCAGGGACAGCCTATCTGTTCTTAATAAAGTCTGTGGGAGTCTTGCCAGTGAAGAAGCACATAATGTTCTTAGTCACATTTTTTTGCTTTCACTGTTTAAATGTCTTTGGAATCCATTTTATGTGAGACACTACGTGGTGCAGTATCTTTCCCATCGCTGTGATGGACTCCACTGCCTGCACGAGCTACTGCCTGCTGGACTTCATCTGCTTTCACCCTGGTCAGTCAACCTAACCTACAGGGTTGCTTGGGAAGAGGGGCTTGGGGTGTCAAGAGCAGTACCTGATGTGCTGCTTGTTAAGAGAAGAGCTCCTGGAAATAATCTCCAAAGTCTTTCAACTGCTATAAACTTTCTCAAATGTAGGAGACAGGGTTCAGGCTGATAAACTGCCTGAGAGATACAGAGCTAAGGAAATAATTTTCCAAAAAAATATTTTGGTACGGAGAACATATTCTGTGCCCAGTGTGATCTGGTGACTGTCTTGACTTCTGTGTAACCTTTAACCATTAAAACCTTTTTAGATTACCCAATTTTTACAACCCCCTGTCCACCTTTTTGATTTAAAGCTATGCTATGACTTCTAAAATAATTCCCCAGACAAAATGTCATCACTAGCAGGTGTTGTCATAGTAGGTGCTAAGAGTGGCAGTCAAAAAATTCTCACGTTCTGCTGTCTAAATTTCATGTGCTTATTTGCAGCGCTTGCAAGATTCATGTGGGATGAAATAAAACCTTCAGCTTGGTTGTAGGTAGACTAATACTTGCCATGCAGGAAGCTGTAGTATTTAATAAGAGCTTGGTTATAAATTGAACTTTCCTCCTTGTGATGTAGCCAAGAGTGGGAAAACTAGAGCTGGACACGAGCAATTCTAAATGGTGTCCATGTGGCTCTGTTTCCCTTTTCAAACTATTTGCTGTTGAATGCTTTGGAATTTCATGTCTTGTACGGGTCTGAGATGGGAACGGGGGAAAAAAAAAAATCCATTTTGATGGAATACAGCACTAAACTCCAATTTCAATGTGGATATTAAGCAAGCTAATTAGATTTTTCTGTTTTCAAGCTGGAAAGCTTCATAGCCATTATGGAAAGACATTGCTAACTGAAATAGATTAGAATTTGCTCCGTTTGTAGGAAATGCAGTGTGGCTTGAGACAGGAACCTGCTTTGGATGGAATATTTTTGGCTGCTTTTCATTTTAACAGAGGTACTGAAGCAGTCGCAGGCGTCTTCTGCTGTCTGTTCAAGAACTGTTTAGATCATGGAATTCTTAAGTAGGCTGAAGGTTTAAGAACTGGTTTGACCATGGCATTATCAACCAGGCCAAAGTTAAGATAAAATAAGTAGCAGCAATGGTAAATAACATTTGTAGTTATGAATACTATTGTTGCTGAGGAAGCTTTAATTTTACTAGGAGCTTTTTAGGCCTTGTTGGCAAGAACCTATTTTTATGGAACATTTTTGAAATTAACAATATAATTTGTATTTAAAGGGTACTGGAAATCATCCTCTGTCCTGGTTTGAGGTATTTTACAAACTGCTTAAATGAGTGAGGAGATTACTGTTCTGAGGAGTTTACAGTTTAAAATGCTGTGCACTTCATCAGGATGAAATACAGAAATGTGATGATTACCGTGATGATTACCCTTTATTTTTCTCTATATTGCATTGGGAACATGAAGTATCTTTTCATAATTTAACAGACATTTATAACTTACAACACCTCAAAAGACAGTGTTTTATAGTTTTATGCAATTCCATTCTGCGGTACAAATTAAAACTTGCTTAACTGTCTTAGATAAGCATCACCAAGTAACATTTCTTATGGTGCATGAGATGACTCTGTTCTGAAAGTCAAAATAGCTTTCTAGAGAATATTTGGGATGTTAATTTTTCTACCTGAATATATTTGGCAATGTAATTCCGGGAAAGTTTATGAGTTTGCTTATATAACTTGTGTGTATAACACTCAAATATACCAATACTCTTAAAGTAAACCATTTTCCTTCCACTTCCCAGCAGCACTTTATACTGAAACTTTGAAAGTTGCGGTGTTCACCTTCTCTTGTATTTACATTATTCCTATGATGTAAAGCTGCAGAAGTGAGAATTGTGTAGCAGTACTGGAACCAGGGCTGATGGCATAGTGCGGTGGGAGTATTGTGCGTGCTTAGAAAATCCCACTACACAAACTATTTCACAACAGCGGGGTTTGTTTTTCACTTTGCAGGACTTTGATCTGTCTGCAGGGTGTTTATTGTTACTACTTTGTATGGCATCTACATTTAACAAGGCAGCTGAAGAATGATGAGGTTTCTTTCCTGACAATTTTTTAAACAAAATAGAATGCTTACTGCTCAACAAAAGCTTTTTTTTTTTTTTTTTATTTAGTCAAATATCAGAAAAAGAAATAACTGTAGAGTTTTATTAGTTGCAGATAACTCGCCCAGACAGCTGTACTTTCAGCATGTTGTCAGAATAAAACTTGTCTCAGGAGCCAAAGCAGCCTAGGAAGCTCATCAATTTCAAACACATAGCATAAGTTATGAGCCACTCCGAGGTATTAACGGTGTTAAGTATTCTGCCAAAGCGTAGGAAAATCACTGTCAGAGTAATGCAGTGTTTTTCCTGCGTGGTGTTAGGACTCTGTTACTGCATTCCGCTGTGCATTCTGGAAAGCAAGAAAACAACCGAGTGAGTGCTGTAATGTTCAGTAACAGTTCGTCTAGTGAAGGAAGATGACTAGGGCCAGGTGTCCTCTCCAGGAGGAATCTACTTGGAAAAGGAAGAGCTCCACTGGAAGACCTCTGAAGCCCTAATGGCAACTCCTTTGCGTTCTTCCTCCAAAAGAGGTATCTTCATGAGCTTTGAAAAGCCTGAAGAGACAAGCAGGTTTGTTGTTCTTCTCTTGTGATCCCCCGGTTCTATTACCACCATCGTTGCCCGTGCTAGTTTGATGTGTGGCTGTGTCCTGAAAGTCTTAGTTTCCACAAAGGTTTACAGGCCTTAAGTTAACAACGCCTTTTAAAAATGTTTTATAATCTCTTCAAATGTCTCTGTATGAATGTAAATAAGCAAAGGAAGGGAGCTAAGCCTTGTGAGGCTAGGCATGGGCTTTGTTTCATGTGAAAGTGTTTGATTTGTCAATTTTGAGTGACTTTCAAAAGCACAGTAAGATTTTCACAGTATTGGGTGACAGGATTTGAGTCAAAACAGGAGGTTAAATATGGATATAGGCACAAACTTAAGAAATCAAATGGAGTAAACTGAAACACTTAGAAATTTTTCTGAAAGAAATAGCATAACAAAGCAGTATCCCTGTTACTGGGAGCATTTGTCTTCTGTACATTGAGGCTAAATTGGACATAAGTGAATCCTCTACTGACAGAACTGTCATAGAATCGTAGAATGGCTTGGGTTGGAAGGGACCTTGAAGATCATCAAGTTCCAACCCCCCTGCCGCGGACAGGGACACCTCCCCCCAGCCCAGGTTGCTCCAAGCCCCGTCCAACCGGGCCTTGAACACCTCCAGGGATGGGACAGCCACAGCTTCTCTGGGCAACCTGCGCCAGGGGCTCACTACTTTCAGAGTGAAAATTTTTTTCCTATTATCTAATCTAAATCTACCTTCTTCCAGTTTGAAGCCATTCCCCCGCGTCCTATCACTACATGCCCTTGTAAAAAGTCCCTTCCTATCTTTCTTGTAGCCCCTTTAGGTAGGGGCTATAAGGTCTCCCTGGAACCTTCTCTTCTCCGGGCTGAACACCCCCAACTCTCTCAGCCTGTCCTCATAGGAGAGGTGCTCTAGCCCTCGGATCATCTTTGTGGCCCTCTTCTGGACCTGCTCCAACACGTCCATGTCTTTCCTATGTTGGGGGCTCCACAGCTGGACGCAGTACTCATGTTTTCAAGTTTTCTGCAGGCTCTTGCTGCAGTGTTGTAGCTCATGTTGCAGAACGTGAGTTGTGTGGTTGGTGCCCACTTCACTCATGGAGTGCTACACATCAGTGACTGTGTCCAGAAATTCAACAGGTGCTTGAAGAAAAGCGTGCTGAAAAGTGCTAAATATCCTGATGCGTGCTATTGCTATTTCTTCTTCATTAAAAAAAGGAATATAACGTCTCCTTCTTCTGGTGATATCTATTCTATATTTGACTCTTCATTTTGATTCAAATTCTGTTGTCTTATAATGGGAAAATCTCTCAGTTCTTTTAAAAGTCACTCATAATTTACAAATCAGTTAAACATTTTTTTCATGAATGACAACTAAGGATTTGTGCCTGCAAGTATCACTGCATGAAACGGGCTATTTAAAGCAAAATCTATTTGCTTCAGAGAGAAGAAAAATGCTCTGAATTTGAAAGATGTGTCAAAATGTCAACCAAATTGTCAGCCAAATGTGGCAGCTGTTCCATTCTTAGGTTCATGTTATATAAAAGATAACTGAGGAATGTTGTAGCTGTTTTTATTTGTTTTATTTAGTGAAAGTATTTTTTTTTATTAGAAATGACTTTTTCAGTAATCCTCTTTGACAGCAAACAGCCAAACTTTTATCTAGGTTTCCGAATAAACTGCCTGTTTCCAAAATCTTCAATGCAAAGTATTGTGGGTGGTGAACACCGTTAGAGCTCCAGGCCAGTTCCCTCCTGCATTCTTCTGTGCTTTCTCTTCATGTTCGCCAACCACCCTTGCTCCCTTTTTGTTCCCATAGTGCTAATCCAGATGCAATATATTGCAGGGTAAAGCAAATAAAACATTTTTGTGTAAACATTTGCAATTCCTTCTCCTTTTCCTTTATCTCCTGTTATAGGAGGCATCTACTGCTTGTTCCTCAAACTTTGCTTCTTGTCCGTAATGTCGTCTTCTCCTTCCAGTTGTAGCTGGTGATGAACAAATGGAGGGGAGAGATGGAGAGACAAAAAAGACGTGGCTGATCGCATGGCAGAGTTGGTTTTAATGGTAAGCTTTCTGTTTTGGGCACTTGCTACAGAAATTTCTGGTGTCCAGGTCTGACGTATCCAGACCTCTTCCCCCACCCAACCACCCTCTCTGCCCCAACCCTTGCTGCCCTCAAGAGAAGGTTCTCCTGATTTTCTCTCGATTCCCTGCTGTTAGGCAGTGCCTTGGCCTCTGTTCCTCAGCAGGCTCCCTGGCTCCAGCCTTTGTTTTGTTCATCAGCGTTCCTCTTTGGTAGACAGCCCTCAGCGGGGATGTTGCTGGTAACTTCTAAACACGTCGTATAGATCTCAGGTCAGGAAAGTGAAATAATCGATTGCTATTCTTTTGTGCGTGTGACAGTCAAGGACTGAAAGCTCCCACCAGACGCACACAACATGATTCTTCCGTACCAATTCTAACTTTGGAAGACGTGTACATTTCCATCAAATGAGAATGATTTACTTATTTTGGGTTACTAGACACGTAGCCTCCAGTAATCAAAGCCCTATTAAAATCAGTTTGGGTTCCAGGCTATTTTTTTAGAAGATGAGGGGAGTGGGGAAAGGAACGGTAGAGAGAAAGACAGAGTAGGTTTAATTTTATGGATGCAGAGAGTATGTTTATATGACTGTGAACCTAAGGAGCTGTTTCATATTTTGTAATAGGGGAACTAGATTTAAAATGGAAAGATTACATATTGCAAGAGCAGCAATGTGTTCATAGATGCTTAACCTTACAGTCATACGTTTTCAGAGTGTGTGTATATAAAAGCAGTGTAAATGGTGCAATAAAGGCAAATGATTTGTACCAAGATTGTGGAATACATAGCAGCTTTAGTATTATGACTTTGGTCAGATTCCTTTGTGATACCTGCTTCACTTAACCCAGCAGGAAAAATGGCAAACAAGGTATGGCTTGCAGAAAAACACGCGCCACATCTATAGTTGAATTTTTCTAAGTAAACGATATTGCAAAATGTGAGTTTTCTGTAGGATTTGTTGAACTGAATTGACCTTTGTAACACAGCTTTATTCTCTTTAGCAATCCTCAGGTTTTGAAACAAATCAATAAATTGAGCAGTAACACTTCACGAAGACCAGATGGTCTTCACCCAGTACTTCTAAGAGAATTAAAATGTGAAATTACCAGACTGCTGCTGTGGTATGCCACTTAAATCTGGCTCAGTGCAGAGGGAATAGCAGGGAGTAACTATTACACTGGCCTCTTTAGTGGTTCAGTGTGTAGCTAAATTCAAAGACAAGGAAGTCTCACTTATTGGTACTGCATAAGGAAAAAAAATAACATAGTCGAATGGATAAACATATGTTGGGGAGTTATCACTGTAACTTTTGTGACGATAAACAGTACCTGGGAGATCGCAGTTCCTTGGAGAAGTTAACAAGTATGTTGATGTGGGTGACAATTTACATATTGTGCATAGATTTTTCCAAAAAGCCTCTTAAAAATTATAAAAAGCTTTTAGGAAATTGAACAAGCATTGGATTAAAGAGCAGGCTTTTTGTGCATTTGTAACTTCTTTTTAAAAACAGAGGAACTGAAGGACAGGATTTTATGTTTTCATGTGGAGCACTGAACTATGTAACAAACGTGGTCTGGAAAAAGAGGTAAACAGGTGACAATTTGCTATCGATACAAAATGACTCAGAATATTCTAATTAAAACTGACTATGGAAGCGTACGGAAATGATTGGATGACAGAGGAAATTGAATATTGATAAGTGAATTGCTGTCTGTGGGTGGGAAGGAACCTTAGTCAAAGTCATGGATGAGGTTTAAATTTGCTAGTTGGGAAATAATCATTGTCTATAGTTCCTTGAAAATGTTAGCTGAATGGCAATCAAGCTGCCACATATATAATTCTTTATGTAGATGCTAGTTATGCTACATTGTTCAGTATACAGTGGCACTGTTGATGTAACGGTAGGAGGATTCAGATTCCCTGCCTACTGCAGGAAAATAATTCTCCATTAGAGGCCCTAGAAGAAGCAGTCCTGTATCAGCAAGTCTAATCCTTACTTTGCAGGCAGCATTTAATTTTTTTTTTCTTTTGGTTGGTTGTTTTTTGCTGTTTGGGAGGTGCTTCCAGAACATCAGTGCTCTTAAGAGTCAAGTTGGAACCTTCGTCTCGCTTCCAGGTTACCTTTAATCTTATTCATTAATTTATTTGGCCGTCAGAAATGTATTTATTTTTAAATAGCATTGGTAGTTTAGTGTTAGCATTTTTAGGTTAAATGGATCTTTTCTCTCCATTAGTGTTTTTCTTTCAATTCATTCTATCTAATGAGAGGCAGCAATTAAAAACCCAAAGACAGTACTTTCCTAAACTGATTGCAGATAACACTCTCTTTCATGAGATCTCCCTTGGTCCTCATAATAGCATATGACTAATTCACCTTTTTATGAATACAGCTATGTTTGGTATAAAAGGTATGCTAGATACATTGTTTAGTAATGTGGTTAAATGGTTTAGAAGAGTTTAATGCAGCCATCCACATGGTGAAGCGAATGACTTTTGAGATTCCATGAAGACTGACTGTATAATGCTCATAAAATTCCTTATTTGTTGCATAGATGCAAAATCTGGCATTTGGCAGAGCTAGAAGAAAACATTTGGATTCTTTTGATCAAAGGTGTTTAGGGAAAATTATACTGCAAAGCATCAAGTAAGTGATAAGAATATATAATGACACAGTTTGAGAAGGAATAAAGCTCTCATCAACAGAAGTTGGTAAATTTTGGGGGAAATGTGCTGTACAGTTTCTTAGTTTCTTATTCCTCCAATAAAGCGTGATGCTCGCATATAACATTTGAATAAGGTGCTTTAAATAATGGGATTTTAAGACAGGCACTAAAGCCCAAATGTATCTAAAATTAAGAAAATTATCTACAGGAGAATGGTCTTCTGTAGCACGTGACAAAGAACTTCATAAGTTGCTAAGTGGAAGCTAATTAATTTTCTCACTATCCAGTGTCCAACTTCATGCAAGGATAAATAATTTCTTTTACCAGTAGTTCAGTAACTGGAAACACTCTGTGTCCAAGCTAAAGGAGTGGTTTATCTTGCATTGCTTTTTGAGGGCTGTATTATGTTGCAAATCTAAGGCTGTTCAATAAATAATAAAGAATTTGTGTATTTTTCAGTGATGTGATTTCTGTAATTTCCTAAGCAAACATAACAATGGAGAGAACCTTCTCCCATTGAATAGAAAACAGTTAATCTTGCATTTGACAATTCTGTAATCTGATTTATATCCAGTTTACTGCTGGCCACCTGCGAACAATTTCTTTGTTTTAATCTTCAGAGTACTCATTTGTGTGTGAAGGATGGTTCCCTTGGACTGGCTCAGGATCTCGGGCCTGCCACAACAGCTGGGTGCTTAATTCAGACATTTGGAGTCACTGAATCTTGATTTTTTTGGTAGGGGTTCCAGTAGCCTTGTAGAATGACTACTGCACTCTGTTTTAGAAGGAAATTTGCTTTTCATGCTGTGGTGTTTGCTACTGTCATCTCCTGTGAAGGTAAAGTTATGTCCCATTGCATGAAAAATGAAAGGTAAAGTAACCTAACTAGCTGACTTTTAGTCTTTTAGGCACTAAAATGAAGCAGTCCTTAGCTTTTGATAATGGCATGAATGTTGTTTTCTTGATCTAGTAATTTAGATGAAATGTTTAAAATGTTTTTACTGGTTCAATTTTTTTTTTGAGGGGGGGGAGGATCCCTCCTATAATGCGGTACAGATCAAATATTTACTTTTTTTTTTTCCTTTGTTTGCTGACTATCCAAGTCCCTGGAGTAATAATGCCATCACTATGCCTGTGATGCACAGTTCTGTTTTGCTTTTTCATCAGGTTCAAACTATTCAACTACTTTTGCCGGCTCAGTGCTTGGCTAAGGTTGGCTGAGGGAGGTTATCTGAGATACTACAGACTTTTCTTCTTCCCCTCTTGGCAGGATGGCTTATCACTCATTTGAATCGCTTGCGTTATCAGGTCGTCCTTAGACTCAGAACTCTTCTGAACTGACTTGCCAAAAATATTCTTCATTTTTGTGTACATTTTTGGACTTCTCCTTTCAGGACCAAACACTTCTTTCTGTAGATGAATTTTAAGGCTTCTGGTTTGGCCTGTTGAGGTGTATGGTGGGTGTGACATTTGCCTTCTAAAAGCAGAAAAGATTTATGTCCAATATGCAATATTAAATTCTTTGCAATATGTTCTATGTGTCTAACACGATCGTATGTCGCAAATTGTCTTATCGCTGTGTGACTGTGTACCTGCTTCCATGTGTAATATAAATGGTGGATTTCAAAGGGCATTTAAAACGAAATTTTTCACAAGTGTTTGGAACAGGTATCGCTCAGGGTAGTTGTCTTGGTCTAACACTTCTTGAGAGTGTCTTGATCCATATATTCGGATACGACAGCTGAAGTGATAGTGAGGTGTCTGAGCAAACAAAACTGTTGATAAAATCGAACTTTGAAGGTATTATTATAGCAGAAATCTAAATTCTACACTCTTATTCCATGCACTGTTGTCCTGTCTGTGGTGTGGTTGATGGTGTGTTTATATAAGGGTAGCATATAAAGCGGAGCTTAAAAGCTACGCTCAGACTTTCCTGGAATGAAATTACTGTTTAGGAGTGCTTACTTAAATATAGAGGGGGGACTTGTACGTGCGTTTTCTTTAGATCAGTGCTGCGTATTTTTATAGTGTATTTTGAATATTGGGACAGGACTTCAGACTGATTTGTGGAAAAAAAAAAAAAAAGTAGTAAAGGAAGGAACATGAGCTGAATTAAATAAGCCCATTCCTATCTTGCATGGTAAAAAGAACAGGAACTGGCTGAAATACTGTTCTGACATGAAAATTCACCACAGCCAGAAAGTGACACCTGAAAGCCCTGTTACCAAACAAATCCACTGGGATGGTTTGCTTTGAGGCAAGATGAAATGATGCTGATGTCCAGAGGTGCCAATATTTTGGTTGCCACAGCTGTGACCAGCCCTCTCCAGGCATCCCCTGTCCAAAGCCTACAAAATGAAGAGCGAAAGGAAGCACAGGAAAATAAGTGTAAAGCTGATTTTACAACAAAGACGGAGCCCTGAGAATGATGCTGTGTAAGTTCTCGTTTCCTGTTGGGTAACATGCTAAATTGCCATAAACAGACCCAGATGTGATCAATTCAAAAGGTGCTACACAAGAGGTAGGTGAGACATCTGGGAACAGACTCCCCCCCTTTTATTTTATCATTGCTGCAGGATACTGCTTTAAAATACTACACAATCGCTTTCCCCTGGCTACAGAGAAGGATTAGGAGAGGAGGAAACCTAATAACTCACTCTTCACCAGCGTGAGGTGCACGGAGCAAAATTAAAGCAGTCAGAAAAGATATTGGAAGGTAAAGCAGCAATGCTTTTATGAGACTTGAGCCACAAAGTAGGGGCCTCGAGGCAGCCCTGCTATTCGATCCAAAATCAGTCACAGCTCTTCGGTTACTGAAGTAAATGAAAAATCCACTGGCAGAGACAGTACTGTCTCATGCGTGATGGACACCTAGTACCATCAGGGCTTTAAAATCCCGAATGCATCCACACCTGTGCCTTTACAAATGTCTGCTCGGACACTTGACTGCGTTAACTACAGCGATACAGATCTTTACGAACACTGTGATACGACTGCACTGAGGTATACGGCCAGAGAGATGGCTTAGGGCTCGCAAATGTGGGGGAAATGCTGGGCAGCACTGGCAGACAGCTGTAGAAGGAGGAACCGCTTCATTCCCTGTGCCGGGGCAAACGCCTGCCAAGTCGCATCACGACCCCAAAAGCTGCCTTTGCTGCCCTGGGAAATGCACAGATAGTGAGATAATCGAAACAAGGGGTCTAGATGAGAGCTGTCACTTTGGGTGAACTGTGGATTTGGATTCCACAAAACCACGTTTGCCTGACTTGATATTTTTTATTTATTTTATTTTTTTTTCCTTGCTGTGTCTTGAGAGAATTGTTAAAATGAATTACATCACACAACAAACTTTGGGATGCCTAGGGCAACACTCAGGTTTTTAATATTTTAGCTGCAGTGTGTCTGTAATATGTAAAAGGACTCTTTCCTTTCGAAATTGTGAATGTTTTATACACTCACTGATATCAGAAATACTTCTGCTTCTGCTGTGCTACCTCCACTGATACTGATGTTATTTGGTTTTCACTCACCCTGGCTCCAGTCAGTTATTATTGCTTAAGGGCTTGAAAGATGATTACTTAAGTCAGGGAGCAATTTAACGTAGGTGGAATGTGAGGAGCTTTCTAAGGAAGGAGATAATGGAGTTGGTTTTAACTCTTGCTGCATACAGCAAAAATTCTTGCCTGTCCTTCACAGGAGGTATCTGTCTCTGTCAAAAAATGTCTCTGTGCATCTTGGTGATTTATTCCAACTTTTCCATTTCGGTTCAGGTAGGGAGCGAGGCAGAAGTAATCCTTATCTCTTATAGGGGTAACCACATCATTTCTTCCATATTGTTTCTTTTCATTTATCGTTTGCTTTAGAAAGAACCATCTGTGACTTTGAATAAACACTTAAGTGCAGAGAGGGATAAAACAATGTTTTATGGATGGCAACTTTTTTTTGTGACTATTTATACTTATTCAGAGACTCACAGGGAACCCTACAGAGGCCTTCTGCTGCCAGCCTGGAATGATCGCGGTCCGAAGACCTGCATCAAGCACTGCTTAGCGACCTTATGGTCTGCTCAGATTAATGAGAGTGGCTGCTTTGTGCAAATAAATGTCATCTGTGCGATCTAGCAAATACATATGTCTAGGGCAGGCACAACTTGACCTCAAGTTAATTGGGAAAACTCAAAAACCCCCATTTTATTCACTCCTATTCATTTAACCTACTCCTATTTCTTTAGGATAAAGGCAACTGCAAGAGCTGTTTGTTGTGTTATGTTTATGTCCAAGTCCGGGTGTTTAGGTCTTTGCTTCTGTTTATATCCAGATGTTGAACATGGGGGAGAAGAAGCCTTGGGCAGTCTTCCCCCTCTGGTTGTGGAACTGTTATCGGCTAAAAAGCAACGCATCCCTCTTACACCCAGGATGCCTCTGTTAACTGAGGATGCTGGAAAAATCAGTGAAACAGTAGATTCCTTGATCTGTCATACCTCCAGAGTGTGGTCGTTCACTGTCCTCACTTGTCATGAGAATCTCTGAGCCCGTGCAAGATTTCTGTCGTGCTGAGGTTGGATATCACTAACAACTTTTCTATTTCTGCGTAGCAGAATCTGTTTGTCTGATTGATATGCCAAAATGGTATTGTTTCTACTCATTGTTTCTCTTTCTTAAAAACTCACCGACTTAGGGGGGAGTGTGTGCTATAGTTCTTAAAAAGCAGGAGTACTGTGGATGTTGCATTTTTATCACAGAAAGCTTAGTACTGCCCTCAGTACTGAATTTCCTCTCCATGAAAAAGCTACTAATTTGAAAACATAGTAATTGTAATAAAGGCTTTTTAAAATTGATTCAAGATTTTCTATCAAATCCTTTGAAGAAAGAGGCCTCTTCATAGGAGCCTTTGATGTCATGCTGCTATTTAACTCTTCGTTAACTGTAATACCTAAAAGTGTTAAGGCCCACTGGGAAGAGAACAGAAAGAGGAGGAGGTGGTGCTGCCAGAGGGGAGGGGAAAAAAAAATCTACTCTCAAAATATATTGGGATTTTCATTGAAACGGAAGATGAAAATAGTGTTTAAAGTGTCAGGCTTTGAGAGTTCAAAAATATGATAATAAGTGAACTAGAGTACTAAATGGCTTCTGACATTGGAGGCAATGCCAACCTCAAAAGATACGGCATAACTTCCTGGAGCGTTTCATTTTGTGTTATTAAAGGAAAAGAGGCCTAGAAAAAAGGAATATTTCTTCCTTCTGCAATAGCAGAAGCAAAGTCTTGAGTGCATTTTCAAGAGAAAACACACTGTACAACATCAGTGCAACAATACGAAATCAATAGGAGATTCTGACGATGCTCCTTTTTGTAAATTCAGCAGTGCTACAGGGGAAAAAGTGCTGATCCTTTGAAAACTGTAAAAATTACTGCCTCTGAAGAAGTGTTAGCAAAATATATTCAGCAATTATAATAACCAACTTTGCTTGGAAACTTGCTATTAGCATGATTTTCTGACATGACTACCATGAAAACATTTATAAATTGGGTCCTGAGAGATTGGCATATGGTATTCAGAAGCTTCCGTGTTGGATTTTAAGCAACACATATTGCATACGTACATAAGTGTAGTTAGGCAGCACTTAAAAATTATTTCTAATCCAATTTCTTCCCAGGTCCCCCATTTTAGCTATTTTTTTTTCTGTAGGTGTCACTATAGCATAGCAGATAGAAAACACTTCCCTTAATGAAAATGTAGAATACACACAGATCAGAAGCGAGCTGTAATCTGGGCTTACTGTGCCATGGTTGTCATATCAACAATGAGGTTTCCCAGCAACTAAGGGAATAAATTATTTTATCGGTTTATTTGCTTATCCTTTCTAATAATGATACTGATGCAAGAGATTTTTTTTCTCCCCTTTATAATTATGGGACAATTAAGACAGGCTTCCCGAATCATTTACATTTTGTCATCATGTTAATACTGACAGTTAAAATGAATCTTGTTAATAAAATTGAAGCCGACAGAATTAATGAACGTTTTCCACTTGCACCAAAATGTGGCCATTTTATGCTGCAAAACTTTCCGTGCTTCTACTTAACCGATTGGTGAGATCAGAATGCGCTATTAGTCTATATGGATTTGATGGTGTTGCTTTTCATAGGTATTCAAGGCATCAGTTTTGCTTGGCTCCTTGTTGTGTGTATCACTTGCTTTCTCTGCTTAGGGTATGAGCTTACGTAATTTCTTAAAGCAGCGTTGAACAGGGCTTCCTTTTTTCAAGTGTGGTGGAAGGAGGTGCCTTGAGCCTGCCTCTCACAGCTGGAATTAATACGTACTTCAATCTAATTATCAATTCACATCTCCAAAGGGATGAATTGCTGGTCGTCAGTGGTAAAGGCACAGCTGTGGAGAGAGTGTTGGAAGCTGTAGTATTAGTCCTAGCTTTCAAAAAGCATTCTACATGTGAGCGATTTCTTCCTTGTGCAGCATAAAATGTGTAAAACAGTAATGAGAGCAGACCTTGGGTCACCATTCCACCTTCTGGCAGGGTGTCCTGATCACAACGCTTGCAGCATCATTGCGAGTTTTACGCTCTTTCCTTGTGGCATGGTAACTTGCCATGATTTTGCAGAAGGATTTGCCTTCCTCTTCATTCTTCTGCACAGCCTACTCCACAGGGTGCTCCCTTGCATGTCATCATCAGTAGTGAACGATGTGGTCTTGAATCCTCTCTGGAAGAAGAATGTATTGACCTGTTTTTCACTTCCCTGGAGGGCTGTTCTAATTATTAAGCTATTATCTAATAATGCAGAAGTGATACTCTGGCAATCATTTAAAGCCAATAGTCGCTCTTGTCGATTAGCTGTGCTTGGAACATGCTTAATAGATTGGGGTCTCAAGGGTGTTAAGAGCCCCTCTGCTTAGTTAGAGACTTGGGATTTATGTGTCTGGCTCCTAAAGGTCAAATCCATCAGATGCAACTTTAAAAGCTTTCAGGCAAAAGGGGAGATTTTGTGAGTTTCTCACCTAGGCAACGAGTAAGAATGTGGTTTTTTTGGGTTTTTTTGGATGGTAGTTTTGATTTAAGCTCTAAGAATCCGTACAAAGCCTTTGGGAGCTTGCCTTTGTGCGCGTACCTGATGGATCAAATTGCTGGAGATGCTGAGGTATCACACTGCCATGTGCTCTTAAATAAGAGCTGGAAACCAAGTTCTGGCCTTTAGCCTCTCAAGCGGTAGATGTGTTAAAGAAACATTTCTTGCACACAAACTGTCTTGGATTTCCACTCTGTTCAAATTACTGTGTAATTTATACCACACCTCCTAATAAACTCTCCTTCTGCTTCCTTGGAGAATGCAGCACTTGAAGTTAATTAAATAGAGAAGCGATGTGAAGCTCAGAAGAAACTGGAGCAGCTCTGATTGTCTGACTGTAGGAGATCATCTCAAGTAGGCATTTGGGCACTTATTAGCAAACTGGGAAATTACATGTTAAGAACTGGGGATTGTAGAGGCTGTGCAAAATCTAAGAAGAGATATTTGTCCACTTCTGGGGAGGAAAAAAAGAAAAAAAAAGTGTTTAGTGAACAGAGAGGGACACCCCTCCCCTTCCCCCCGCAACTGTTCAGTGAAAAATCAAAAGAATTTAATCTGTTTCACAGAAATAGATTTACTAGCTTGGTTTGGGTATAAAAGTGGAGCTTTTGTTTGCATACTAGAGAGTCTTCTAAATGCATTGGCATAGAGTCTACTGGTTTACGTTAGTTTGAAATGGAGTATTTCCAGAAGATGATGTGACATAGTCACTCTTGGGAACAAAAGTCTCTTCGCTTTCAGGGGAGCTGTCTCCCAGCCTTGCTGTAGCTTTAATGATCTACTGGTATTGAAGGAAATGCAATTAGAATAATACCTCTATAATCATTTGGCTAAGGTGCACAGATACCCTGATAAAGGCAGGCTCGTAAAACTAGGGACAACTTTTCTGCAGTTTTGGGTGTTCCTGTGTGACACACTGAGAGTCTGACATATGTTTGAACTACTTCAAGCTGCTCCAGGTAGTAATACTGTGATAAATCTGAATGTTTTATTTTAAGGGAACTTACATGGTGACTTGCTCCAGGTACTGGTACTCTGTGGGGGCTGTGTCTATGGTAGCCTAACACTGAATGAAACTACTCCTCATAGGATGTTGGTTTAATGCGTGAGTTGCTATCACTATGTTCTGGTGGGGTTTTTTATTTGTCTTTTTTTACTTTTCTACCAGTTTTATCACTCCATTGCCCCATACGTGTCTAATATATAGTGTGTATGCTCTTTGGAGCTTCAGTTGCTTGTATCCTTCCCATGCCCCATCCTTGAGCCTCAAGCACTGTCATAACACATTGATTTACAAGATTTGACACTTTTATTGATTATCTCTTTTCCTCCTTTCTGGAACCTGTCCAAGGTTTATTCCTTGTTTTGTTTTGTTTTGGTTTGGTTTTTTTCTTTTTTTTTCTTCCTGTCTGACCTTTTGGCATTCGTGGATCTCAGTTGCTATGTAGTTTACTGGTGAATTTCTAAGACCATTCTCAGTGTGTAGCCTCTACTCATTGTTCCTTCATGCGGGGGTTGTTTCTCTTAAGAGACGAGCCCCAGAATATAAATGAGTATAAATCCCCAGAAAGAATAGGACACAATAATCTTCATAGTAGGAGAGAAGATGTGGAAGCCTAAGTACTAATTATTAGCTTTAGGCACCTTCTGATAATTTCAAGGAACCAAGAGAAGTTTCTGAGTAATTCAGATCAGCATCTCCTTCTGGGAGTTGTGTGATCACTTTCCTGTAAAGTATAACCTTTACAATATATACTTGATAGAAGTGAATGTTTTTGAAGGACTAATAAGTAGCATGAATATTTACCAAAATTGTTCAGCTGCTTAATTTGTGTTAAAGCTTCACTATCTGCGATTGTCTTTATAATAACTAGTATATGAAGGAAACATGTTTTTGAGAGTCTGTTCAACTTAGCCAAAAGCTATGGAGTCATTTATTGTTGGCTAAGACTACTTCGTCTCTGTTTGTCCCTATAAGACTCTAAATCACTGGTGGGGTAAAGTCATTTATCATGAATATAAGAATAGAGTCTGCTGTTTCACTAGCTGGGATAAAATTACCAGACTATTAGTTCTCATGCTTCAGGATATAAATAGATCATTAGATAGGTTCAGTGATTTTTCTCCCTATACTAGCCAGATCCTTTATGTTTTTTGACAATATTAGATATTTCACTTGAAGCATGTGATATTAGCAAGTGCTGCAGACAAGTTAAAGCTACTAGGCGTTTCTTGAACCTTCACACTCCCAGGGCTTCTTCATCAATCTCAGATTCCTCCCTCCCTCGTTCTTTCTACTCTGTCCTCCCACCAGATGATAAAAAGAAAGAAATTAAGAAGGAGGACAGATGAAAAAGGATTAAATTGTATACAATGCATTGAAATTGCAGGCAGGATTCTGTACGGCACTTAATTTTTCTGCTTTTTTGGTGGAAAAATCAAGTGTGGTAATTTTGGAGTGAGGATTTTGCTATAGAGGATATAGAATATTAATATAATATAGCAAGAAGAGAAGAAACTAAAAAATAGGAGAGGAAAGAGATGAATAATTTATAAGAAAACACTTTCTTCAACTCATTAAAATGGCCTGACAGTCCTGGAAACTTAAGATTTTTCTTGTTCAAGAAGAAAGTAGAACACATGCAAATGAACTTTTAAAAAGCTAATCAAATGAAACTTTTTCCCTTCTTTAAGTCATCAGAAAAAGTGTTAGTAAGATAGTTCAGATTAAAGTTTTTGCTACAACGATATATAAATTTCCATGAACAGATCACTACGAGTAACTAAAACTGATGTTTAAAAAAGTGACTTCACTCCTTCAGTTTGTAGTGACAGAGAAGTGAGTGATCGCAAAGTAATGACAGATTTTTTCTTTTTTCCTTCTACTTCAGACAGATTTGAATATGTGATCTGGGAAGTATAAGGGAAGAAACGTGGTTTTGCTATATGCTGCTCCTTTTTCGGAGATCTTTCTGCCGATGGTATGAAGGCCTAATAGGGGAGTATTGGGGTAGTTGTTCTCTATAGCAGTTTCTTTCAAGGCTGAGATTGGCCTTCCACTGCAGTGGTGCTCTGCGCCTTTGCACTCCTGTTTCTCCCCTACAGTGTAGTTCTGAGGGCAGCAGTATCTCCAGGTGTGGTTTTTTGCAAGAACAGTGTTGTCATTGAGCTAGAAGAAAAGGTGGGGAGATGTGGCAGCTTTGCATAGATGGTTCCTATCTCAGAAAGCCCCAGGATTCAGAGTACTGCAAATCTTGGAGCTTAAAGCCCATCCCCAAAGTTTTCTATCTAAATTTAAAAAAAAATGGGATTTCCATGAGGAATTCTTTATTCATAGAAAGGGTTTATTTTTCTGAATAATTTTCAGGTCTTCATCATAAAAATAAAAACTTGACACAAAAACTTTTTTAACCATACTTTTTTTTTTTCTTCTTCTTCACATTTTGGAAAGTGTCAGTGGTGATTCTTTTGGAATGGAAAACTTTTAAAGGATGGGGAGATGTAAGAGAAAGAGGATGTAGTTTCCCGTCTTGCAATTCTAAGTCAATTACCCGGGGTTACCATCCCCAGTTTAGGACAAACTGAATATAATGAAATTAGTGTTTAAAGAAATCAGGGAATTAAGAGTTACGGCGCTTTTTTTTTCCTTTTCTTTTCTTTTTCTGAACTAAGCCGTCCCAGCTATTTCAACAGCGGTCCTTTTGAATGAAAACTCATCGTGACTTTCCTTTCCCCAAAAGAATGAATCAGTCTGCGATCAAAAAATGCAGTGCATCACACCACCATCTAGCGTTAGCTGGGTGAACTCCTGGAGTCTGTAGACAAGTTTTCGTGTAGAGATTGTGAAAAGTTCTAGAAAAAGAACAAAGAATGAGGCAGCGAGGATCAGTAAGAACCACATCATCTGACCTACTGTCTTAGGTTTTGCAAGCAAAGCAAGCTAGGTAACGTGTTCTACGAACAACCAAGGCCTTGAAGAGCTTGAAGGAGCACAGTTAACGCAGCTAAAATCAGTGTTTCATTTTGCATCTCACAGTTTTCTAATGGGTGAGATTTCAGAGATATATATATATATAAGTTTTTTTAAATTCTTGAAGTATTCCATGAATGCATTTTTGGTGATATGACCCGTCGATTTTAACTTCCCCTTAGCACACTTTTTTCTACTTGCAATACAAAGTGCTGCGATGAAACGGTTTAATAAGAGCTGCCATCCTGCAGTAGTGCCAAACTACTGATCCTTTTGGCTTTTTTGACTGTCATTTCTTATTTTAAAAATAGAGTGGGTATCTTTTGCTGTCTCTGGTGCGGTCCAAGTAAATGCAGGGGGAAATAAACCAGAAGAAGATCCTTCCTGTTTTGAAAAGAAATCTTCCAGCTCTTATTTGATCCACCCTTGCTGTCGTAGCGTAGGTTTGCATTCAGCTTCTATCCATCACTTGAACTGGATTATTTGTGTAACTGCTGTTCCTGGTTTTGCTACCCTTAGAAGGGTTTTTTTAAATTTTTTTTATTTTTTTGATTCTTTTCTTCTGAATGTTGTTCAAAAATGCCCTGAGGAACCGTTCTTGTTGTTCAGGTGGACACTCTGAGGGTACTGGGTGTCGGACATAGAGCAAGCTGATCCTCCTAACTGCTCTGCAGTAGCTGTAGTGACCTGTTCAGCTCTAGAAATCTTGGCTGTGTCTGCCACGCTTAAGCAGACCGTCTCTCAGAGCCACAGCAGTTCTGGCTGTTCAAGAAAGCATGAGACTTACGGTTAATTTGTGCATATACAGCAAATCCAACGCATCTGCGACATGCTGGATTTACTGCGCCACACAGAGCAGCTGTGCTCTCTTCTGCGTATATCTGTGCCCGGGAAATCTCAGAGCAGAAATGTAACAACCAGTCCTAGAGCTGAAGCTCTTTCATTTACACAATGTCTCTTAGCAAATGAAAATACTTTAAACTGTAAAATGGTTTATATGTGATTGCTTTAACAAAATATACTCCTTTGACATAGCATTTTTCTAGCTTTTGTGGCTTTGTTTTGCACTGAAGTGTAACTGCTGGGAGAGCTAAGCTCATAACCATACACAGTCATTTGTTCTTCTAGTTTAGAGAAAAATCTGCGCAAGGAAGGGATGATAACCTGAAATGGCGACAGGTTTGTGCCTTGTGGATTTTTGACCAGCGAGTTGATGAATTCTGAGGATTAAAAGAACGATGGCAACTATGTTGATGTAGGGTATAGGAGAATCCTGTTTAAGAGTGGAGCAGGTCACCACAATTGACCTGGAACTATTTTTTTGCGCATTTTGCTGTGCATGGCCAGTTTGATCCTATTATTTTCAAAGATAAAGGAATGTGCATTAACACTTGCTGTTTAGATGGTGCCTTCAAAACACATAAAACAGCAACGGATGGTTAATGCATTACCAGGGCCCTGTGTTCAAGCCTTGAGACCGGCAGTCAGCTCAGCTTTGCATGAGAAGGTTAAAACTGTTCTCCAAAAACTGGACTGTGGCTGTCTCTGGTGAATATTGTGACCGTGGTTCATTTTAGCCGCGAGCTTAGGCAACACAGCGCTGTCGGGTGGCACACAATGCAACCGTGGCCTGTTGATTTCGCACCTTTCATGCGTTACTAACAAGGTACAACATGATTTTTATGTACTTTGTTTTCTTATCGTCCATGTCTTTAACTTGGAATAGAAAGACTTCTTCAAGATCAAAGATTTCTTTATGAGCAGATGATAATTAATTGAAACCTAAATCCAACTCCGCAGTTATTCCAAATAAGCTAAAGACAAAGAAACAACAGAAGCCCCCAAGGTACTCTATTTGTTTATCCATTAACACGGTCTATTTTTATCTTTAACACTGCTGCTGATGTTCATCTTTTCCCCATTGAAAGTCTTTTGGATAATGCCTTATATCCAACCAAACAGCTGAGATTATTTTTTTTTCAATGAAGACAGTGGGCTGTATTTTCAAATGTGCCGTGCACCGTAATCCCTTGTGGTTGTGTGACAAATTTATTTCCAAAATATGTGTTTGCAAAATATTTTTTAGGCTTACTCTAAACTTGCTGCGATAAATGAAAGCCCCTACACATCAGATTCATCAACGTGCGATGATTTTGTATGCATTTACACACTTTTGAACTGGAAATTTTAAGTCTTCTGTGCTGCTATTTAAAATTTTCATAGATCTTTCATGTAAGAATAGTCAGCCAGATTTTCTTTTGGTTGTTTTTCTAGGCCTTATTTTATTTTTTGATTCCTGCCGAAGGAAGTATCTGTCGTTGTTACCAAGTATATAGAGGTTCACGAGAAAGCACTGTTCAAATGAAATCCAGAGTTCCTACTCCAGAACCTGACTGGCTTCAGCGGGGCTCTGTGATCCTGCAAAGATTTTCTTGGAACAAAATGGAAATAGGGGAGGAGTCACCTCGTTGGAAAAAATGAGATTTTGGACAACATTAATGTCTTACAAGAAAGATGGTAGTGTCCTTCACTCTTTCTCTGCTGGAGGGCACAGAAGAAATCCTGGGTTGCGAAATAGTGCAGAACTGAAAATTTTGGAGGTTTTGTGTTCCGTTGACAGAAGTGGAACAACTTGCCAAAGAAAGCAACAAAGTCAGTTTAGAGAGCAATTCACATCCTTCCAAGGATCGCCTGAGGCCATGTACTTGGGCGGTTTGGTAGAGTGGTCTCATACTGCTACAGTCCATGACTTAAACCGTACTTTGGCCCCAAAGTGTTGCCACTTGCAACTTTCTTGTTAACCTTATTGCTAATATGGTCTTAGAGCTCCAGAACGAAACTTGTCATGTCCAACTTTACATGGCGTTCCTTCATCTTCTGTTACTAGCAATGGCAACAAGGGAGAGGTGAATCTCTCCCGCTGTCTGCAGCTGCGATCTGACTCAGCTTTTGCAATTCCTGATGATATTCTGATAAAAGGGGCGTAAATCATCCCGTTGAGAACTGCGTATAAATACATCTTGACAGACGCTGGAGTTTTGGGAAGACTCAGAACTAGCTATCCCAGACCTCCCTCGGGGTCCAACACTGACCTGGGCGTCCTACCTTGGTCTCTAGATCTCCAGTGTAAACAATTTCTATAAACTGTGGCTGGTTTTACCACTTAGCTAGTTGAGCTTCTGCTCTGATTTTTTTTTATGTTTTTAGCATCTTGGGCATTGCATAATGTTGTACGTATGTAAAATATTCAATGTCTCAAATCAGACCTCTTCAGGAAGACAGAAATTTACTACTTTTTTTCACGCTGTGTTTTAGGCACTGCGATGCCTCGGCTGAGTCACACAGCTAGTGGGATTTTTTTTTTTTTTTGTGTCTGCTTCTCCTCACCTCCCCTCAGATGAAAGGACAGATACTGCTTTTGTTCACAGACTGTGTACGTACTTGTACAGCACCATGGCTAACTTTCCTTTTTCTTGGCTGCGGCTCAAGCCCTTGAACTTCTGACACTGTTTTACCTTGCTGGATCTGTTTCAAGATTGAACTGCAGAGCATGTCAGCTTTTCAACAGGAATAGGCTTTAAGTTTTACTCAGAGAACATGCTAGCAAGATGATTTACCTTCTGCCCTAATTATTTTCCTCCTCAAAATGTTTGTCGTCTCAGCAATGGCAGAAGTAACAGAATGAGCAGCCACCAAATGTAAACAGCTGAAGCTGAACAGTCACAACAAATAGTCTCAACTTGATTGGTCTCAACAATTTAGCAAATACAAATAATGGTTTAAATGTGAAAATAGTCAGTGTGGAACTGTGCCCAGTTTGCAAGGACAAAGGTAGGCTTCGGCCCACCGCTCCGTTGGCAGGCAGCATTTTCTGGGGGAAATTGGACGCCTTTATCTCATTAGAGATGCAGTCGGAGAAAGGATGTGTAGCTGAGACTGAGGTTAACTCAGCTTTTGCCCTCTGCCTGGGGACTGCCTGTCCTCTGCCTCAGGAGTGACCTCGGAGCGCCGTGCTCTCCCCCTCACCTCCCACGGGGGCTGGCCGGGCACTTCTTCCCACTCAGGAGCACGTTGGTTCCTACAGGAGATTTTTGTAAGGGCTGGAAAGGCTCCCCAGATAGCTTAGCCTTGAGGGCCTGCCTTCATTAACGAGTGTCTTAGTTAATGTGGCTGCCTTACTGGCCACATGCAGTGGTCTCCTACTTTTTGCTTCAACTACAGTTTGCAAAAGGCTCTTTGGAAGATCTGCAGGTCTTGTGCCTCTCTCTTTGGTCAAAGAGAGGTTTGGACTACATTTGTACAATAACAGTCCTAAAAGTCCATATAAAATATGGCATAACAAGTTTGGGCTGGGGTGAAAATATGTTTGGTTTTTTTTTTTTTTCAAAAAATGATGTTTCCTTAATAACTGCATTTCCAAGTTATTATGGGTATTACAGGTCAGACCTTCTATGGGCTTAGATGAAGCAGTGGTTTAAAAGGGGTTTAAAAGTCCCTGAAAGGGACACTCAGAGCACTTTGGCGTTCCATTTCTCACATTTCATTTTAAAGGTAAGTGGCTCTTTCGGCTTTAATCTGTGTGGGTCTCAGTGCTGTTCCTGTGAGTTGAACGTGAGTGTGACTGTGGGCGTAACACACACCTGTGTCTTAAGTGTACTTTGAACTTGGCCTTTCAACTCCCTCCAGGGACTTACCAAGACAATCGGTTTCACCTCCCTCTGAACTAGGACAGAGTTTATGTGGGAATTAGGTGCTTAGATGTTTGGCTCCTGAATGCATAGATGAACCTATACTTAGGTGCTAACGGAGAAGGGCATTGCAGAAGTACCAGTTGTTTTTTATTGCTTCAAGGCCATCCTCGCTTTGGAGAACAGACGGTCCTAATTATTTTTGGTACCTGAGGTATAGGATATCGGACATTATGTGGAATACAGGTGGTCTGGATTTCAGTGCCCCCTACAATGCTAGAAGTCAACAATGATTATTTGTAATCGTTTGCCAAACTAGAACTAGAGGACTAGAGGAAAACTGATAAAGAATGACCAAAATTGTCCGTGATAACAGCTGGGTTGATAGTGCTAAAGAATTTAGGTTAATAAGATCTGCCTGCTGTTTTACCTAGTTTTAATCCAAATGGTTGTGTGGTCGGTGAATACACCGCTGAGTTTCACAGTCCCTTTCTTCAGGCACCAAAGCAGGTTAAGAAACCCCAAGAAGATTCTGCTAAATGTGTTAGGCCATATTCACTGATATGCTCTGGCTACTCCGTGCTGCTCCGGTGATGCAAAGCAGCCATAAACCTGGATTAGCGCAGTGGAGCAGTGGGAGACTTCAGTAAAGAAACGGGATGACTGTAGTTTGCGGTGATATTTGTTCTTCTCCGAGACTCGTATCTAACATGTATTAATTGACCAACTCAATAAAATTATAATTTAATGCAGTTCAATTCTCCCAGGAGTCATGCATATAATAAAATTGTGATCCTTTTTTCTTTTTGGGTTTGAAGAGGCATGGACTGTATCTAGGGGTGAGTCTTCATCTGTTTTAATTCGTTACTGCTCATAGTCTTAAAGGACCTGCCCTTAGCTCTGAAAGATGAAAAGGCCTTACGCTGGGTCTGCGTACCTTTGTCCAAACAGGGAGGAGAGGAGAGAACAAGAATGAGCATTTGCTACGTATCCATGGAAAGGAGGAGTAAGGTTGTGTTTTTTTTTTTTTTGGTTGTTTAAAAAGTTGTATTCATTTGGAGTCAAAGGGTATAAAGAAAGGAAAGAGTTAGCTCTCAAAGTTCGAGGTCAACCTTGAGGTCTGTGATCGCCACCTTTGACTAAATGAGGAAAGCAGTAGGAATATCTTGTCTTGCAGTACCAGACTGTCACATTGCCTGCCATGAAATAGGGAGCAGCTGACGTTAAACAGATAGTAAAATGGAAAGCTTTATTTCTAAACTCTTAAAATTATATATGAACCCATTCTAAGAAGAAAACGGAGTATGCAGTGCAGAAGAAAGATAAGGCTAGTCTTGCTTCTCCCCAGTACAACACAATGTTTTATACCGTCATTTTCTCCTTATTATATTTTATTTGCACTCTATTTCAGCGTAATGAACTAAATCTTGGGGGACATAAAAGTTCCAGAAATGGCTAATAACCAACTTCTCATGTGTGAAACACAGCGTGAGTTAACTGAGCCAAAGTAGTTAATAATTTTGTTTTCTTTATTTGTGTTAACTATCAACCCTACTTTTACAGTTAGGCACTATTTTTTTTCTTTTTTCCAAAGACCAAACCATTAATAGAAGACAGAATTTCATAGCTTTAACTACAGAGTAAATGCATGACCCCAGTCTCTTTTGCTTCTGTTCCTTAATTGCTTTCCAGTACAAAATAGATGGTATCTCAGGTTAAACTTCTGGAGCATTAGAATCAAGCTCATGGTGATGAATTTGACAGCTTCCCCCATATCACACTGGAGCGACGATATGTAGTCTTGTGTATGCGCCCTTCCCCTTTTTTATTGAGTTTTGGAGAAATACTGAGTTATTGAATTTGCGTAATTTAAAGGCAATCCACCTAGGTATTAAGATTAATTACTGTGTTTCTTCTGCTACGTTTATTTTTCTTGACTAACTACCGGGTCAGATTTGATGTCAAACCCTTCAGAGCTGGGCTTTGAGAAGCCGAGATGTACAGTCTAGCAATGTCTGTAGCTTTTTATAGTCATTCTTTTTCTCTTTGTATTCCAGGCATCACTAAGGGCTTGTTTATATGCATTACTGTACCTTCTTAAATTAAGATGTAATTTAAAATCGGTTTAATTAAACTAGTCCGATAGGCTGCGCAGCCACTCTTATTTCATCATAAACTAAGTTTATTCCAGGTTAGTGTAAATCAGCTAGGAATATTGTTAGCTTAAAATGTAATAATCCATTAAATTAGGCTAAAATTGAAGACACCTTCACAGGAGTTTGCACTGGTATATACATACTTAAATTAGCTAGAGCAAGTTTATGTGTACGTGAGGAATTGCAAATGAAATCATAGAATCATAGAATGGTTTAGGTTGGAAAGGACCTTGAAGATCATCGAGTTCCAACCCCCCTGCCATAGGCAGGGACACCTCCCACCAGACCAGGTTGCCCAAGGCCACGTCCAGCCTGGCCTTGAACACCTCCAGGGATGGGGCCTCAACAACCTCTCTGGGCAACCTGTTCCAGTGCCTCACCACCCTCAAAGTGAAAAACTTCTTCCTAATGTTCAATCTAAACCTGCCCTCTTCCAGTTTGAAGCCATTCCCCCTAACCCAGGACCTTCTGCGTGTAAAGCAGACGTGATAACCACTACACTATGGAACCATAACCACTACACTATGGAACTATGAAATCAAGCACCTACTGTCATAAATTCCATCGCCGGGGACCAGTCGGTATCTGGGAGGGATCAGCATGTGGGGAAAGGAGAGGGAGGAAGACAGAGCCTTTCACTGTGCCTGACCAGTGCAGGGGGTCGTGGAGTATATGAGGACCAAATCTTTGTAGGCTGTTTCCCTCCTTGCTGCTTTAGGCTTGGTGTAGTTCCTGTGCACATTGCTTCAGACCCGGAGCCAGGAAGAAAACCTAATTTGCTTCTGCGGTTCAGCTTGTAAATTTTGCGTGCTTGATTTTGCATAGCTCCGTCCATCTCTCTCAATTTGCAGATGTGATGGGGAGAGTGGATGGAGGGGGAGAGGAATACCAGGAGCGGTGTTTCTGCGTGAGGAAAGAGCTGTGTTTTGTTGCTGTTCTGCCGGATTTTTGGGGGGGAAATATGCGGGTGCAAAATGGTAAAAATAACCTCCGCTCTATATCTGGAAAGTTTATAACACCATCTGCGCTTTGGCACAGCTCTCATCAGCAGAGAAATACGGGGCTGCTTCCCTACTAGTAGTGATTTCTTTTAGCGAGTTGCCACTTTAAAAAACAAAATTAAAAATCCTATGTGTTCAGTAATATGTACAAAATTATTTACCAAAATTTTCTTTTGTTACTTGAAATGAATGTACGAAAGATGATGCATTTTGGAGGCCTGTATTTTTCTTCCACCTAATTTAGTTTCAAATTATTCTTTTACTTTAGCTGGACTTCTGCAAAGACTAAGGAAGAGGGGCAGGGGAAGGGGCAGCCTCTTTAGCCTATAACTGAGGTTCCAGTAGCTGATTCGATACTTACAGAGCTCTTCACAGTGCCCGGCGGTAAAGAATTGCTCTGGAGCACTGTGGCAGTGGTGCCCTCACCCATTTTAACTTCATTCTTTCCATTGAAAAATTAGAGGGGTGATGGGGAAGGTAACTCTTCACCTCTTCAGTTGACATCTCTGAAGCACTGTTGTCTTCAGAGCAGTAATAAAGACGACCAAAGTATCTATTATTGTCTTATGTTTACAGCCCATAATATGCACCAAAATTCAGCAATCATCATGCGGGCAGCTGCTTGATGTCATATTGATATTAAACAAGCAGGAGCTAAAGGAAATACTAAATATTTGATTTGGTTTGAGTTTTTTATTTTCAATTTCTCGTGGTTCCATGTCACCACCAGTGAGGGCTCCCAAACAGCTTTCTCCTATTTCTTTTTTCCCTGTGAAAAAACAGAAGAGGCATTTAAGCTTCAGTCACTCCCACTGCTTACATGGCAATTATGATTTGCATCAGAATAGGTATTTTTTTCATTTTATCTATAAATTCATAGAATTCGTTTACATAATATTCATCAAAGAGAAAGGATTGCTGATATGTGAAGAGATGCCTCAGGTTTTTGGTTTATTGTTCAGGCAACAAGTATATGAAGGTACAGCTTGCTAATGATATAGTGCACACCTTGACAGTTCCACAATCTTTATCATATATAAGAAGGGCTTTATTAAATTTATGCCTTGAAGGAGTATTATTTGGTCATCAGCAACACTGACGTATTGGAATAAGAGACTTTTTTAAATACAAAAAGAAGCCAGCATCAGTTCCGAGATGAAGCTGGATCAAGGTTCTTGATGTACAAACTCGTGAATTTTGGGAATAAATGAATGTAAGCCCCATCTACATTTGCTATCTCCCAGCTGTCCTAGAATTATAAGCATTTGAGAAAAAAGAAAAAAAAAAACCACAAACAAAAAACCATTTCCCATATAGTTAATGGCAGATTCTGAAAAAGGGAAGCCTTGAATCTAGTGGTTTCTTAATTCGTGTAGGATTTAGCTGAGGTGAGTTAAAGCACGTCATGAGCAAGTGAGTAGATCTGCGAGGATCCACCGGCTTGGGCAGAAAGCGAATATGGTAAAGGTGGGATCCCACATGGCTCAGTTTGACCTAAGTGGTTTACTGTGAGCAAAATGTTTGCTAAGAGTGGTTTGGTGGGTTTGACTTTCCTAAATCATTAATTACAAAGGAAAGTCAAGTTGGGTTTCTGCTTCAGTTGCCTCAAGAAAAATGATGAGTTGAGTTTTTTTTCGTTTCTTTTCTAAAAGTTGAGTTTTGGAACTTTTGTGGACTTTGAATATATTGTTGCTGGAAATCCAAATAATATTCTGTTTTTTTTTTTTTTATATATTTTTAATTTTAAGAAATGGTAACTGCCAGATTGGCTGTCTGCCTTCCGTTTCATTGGCTTTTTTGCTTTTAATTTTAAAATGTAAATAGCTCTCAAATGTTTACAGCTCCTCAAGGAGAATGTACTTCAATGTTATATATATCTTTAGGGGCCTATACTGTTTTAAGGAGGCCTTATTGAGCTAAACTGTCTTCTACTGATCAGCTGTGTGTAGCTATTGAATTTTTATTTCTTATTTCTGTGGCACCTTCGATGTATTTTGAGCTGCTAGACAGAAAAGATGATATCTTTGTGTACTCTCTCTCGAAGGCACTGATTCTGGAAACCTGTAAGCATTCGCTCGGCGTAGCCGGCTGTTGTCTTACAACGGTGGCGCGTGGGTGGGTGAGTAAGCAGTAGCTCGTGTAGGAGCTCCTAAGGACATGGCTTAAGGTAGAGAAAATATAAAGCCGTGTATATATACTTGGTGTGGAGAGCTCTTGATTTTCCCATTTCACTTGGTTAGACAGTGCATTTGAACGTGCTGTAGGTTGTATGTATGTCTATATTTTGGTACGATGATTGCTGGCCATACAAGAAGAAAAACATATATTGTGTTCTGCGTTGTGATCACTATCAGATTACAACCTGAGTCACAGTTAACATGGTTTCTCTTTGTATGTTAAAAAAAAAAAATTGAAAAAAATGGAGTGTGAGCTTCTGAATGCTGTGAAAGCGAGATCAGCTCTCTCTGCTCTGTAACCCATGCTCCCCTGTTGCAGCCTTTAAGTGATGCACTTAGTGCTTTTGTGTGTACATTCCTTTGTTTCTGAGAGAGGAAAGGCAAACTCAGAATTTGCAAGCACTGTGGACTGAGTGCTGCCCTTTATGCGATGTAATCCTGGAAACAGCACAAACTAGCGCAAGGTGGAGTGTGGTTCTTACTCCAAAAGATAAAAAAAGAAAGTTGGGGTTTTTTTTTTATTTGTTTGTTTTCTTTTTTTCTCTCTGCTGTAGACAATAGGGAAATACGTGGCAGGACAGATTAGCCAGAACAGTTTGTTCTTTCTACTTCTTCATTTCAGTTTTCTACAACGTGCTGTAAAAAACACAAAGTACCATTCCTGCCTCAGAACGCAGAAAGCCATGAAACCAAGTCGTGAGGAAGCAGTGAAACTGGAGGCTGTGGTTCTCTGGGGGATTACAAAGTGAGACCTGAACTTGAAATCCCCACATAAGCAAGATGTGCTTCATGGCACGTTTAAACTTCTGTTAGTTTAACCCCCTCCCTACCATGATGGAAGAAATTCCTTGGCTGCATAGTAGAGCTGTAAGTAACACAGGATGGTCTTGGCACCAGGGAAATGTTTTGACTTGGTACTGAATTTTTCCTCGTTTTATTTCGATTTTGGGACATCGAATTTAGAGAACCATTTCTTTTGAAAGACAACAATATGTGCTCACCTCTGTTTTGCTGCTAAAGGATTAAATGCTGACTTAATTCTAGAGCTCATGTATCTGTAACTTACTCTTGCTTGACTTTGCAACAGTCTTATGTAATTTTTCTTTAATAATGGTGTTCTGTATATATATTTTACATTTTCTCATTGACATTGACTGTCTTTTTTTTTTTCCATCTTTTCTGAGAATTATTTAGACCTGGTAGATTTTATAGGGCTATGGATAAAAAAAATCAGATAAAATCCTGTCCTGTCATCTCTTGTTAGTCCCACAGAGGTCCAAGTAAGATGAAAATAACGTGGGAGTGAGTGTGACCCTTCAGTGACCAGAACATCTCCAAGATCTCTTTCTATGATTTTTTTGCATTCAGTGTTCTGTGTTATCTCAAAGCCTTTGCACATTTGTAATGTTAATAAGGGAACATCATGGATGGAATTGGAATATGTTGCAGTTTTCCATCTCTGTTCAGTCAATCTAATCCTATTAGGAAATCTGTGGCTAATTCTAAGTTGCCCCAGAGAGGTAATACAGCTTGCGGAAGAGGGTGAACTTTTAGAAATACTGGAAAGGCTCATGGACCCAAAGCCGTGAGTTTTTTCTGTTGTGTTTTACACAATGGTTAAAGCCAGACAGATATCTTGGAGGTCTGGGCTATTTGCTTACCTGAAGCATATGACTTGGCTCTAAACCAATCTGTCGAGTCAAAAGCTAGTCTTGGATTATATTTTCATATTTCAGTTAGACAATAGTGCTGCTTGGTAAGATTTTATTGGTATATGACAGACATGGAATAAAGAAAAACTCCAGTTTCGACAAACACAGGAACTAGAAAGATTGCCTTTCGCTTCTGAACGAGGCGTCAGGCTGGATGGAGGAATGGATTCTGCCAGACTGGAGCGGTGTCTCTGGCTGGATGTGTCGCTGGGTAACCAGCTGGGAAACACCACCAGTACTGCAGGATAGAATGAGTCAAAAGGTAAAATATCACCTTTTTTTTTTCTTCTTCCTTCTTTTACTTGGTTTCTTAGATGATGAATTTCACAAAACGATTCATTTTTGACCTTAATGAAGAATGACCCAAATTCCTAGTATCACCAATTCTAGAGACTTTACTCATAAAGGACTATTGTTCTCATCTCTGATTAGTGTGTTCTGACACAAATTCATTTTTACATTTGCACTGCAAGACAATGTGGCACAGCAGCTCTGCTGTAATTTGAAGGTACTGCCAGAAAATGGTAGGCTTTTACTGTAGGTGTCACACTTTTAAATTCTAGGTATTTGGAGACTGACTGAAAGCCAAGTTTACAGTCATCTCACCTTTCGCTGAACACCTCAATCACTCCAGAAGACGGAACTGCTTAAGGAAAACCTCAGAATTAGAATTCCATTGTTATTTTTATGGACTTGCGTCTCCATTGTGATCGACTGTGTCTTCTCTTGAGCGTATGTAGCTGTTTGCTTTGTTTCTGTGCTTTATCAGGGATGAATGCAGGTGCATTCTGGTTCAAAGTATGGTATGTGTGACCACATCATGTAGTAACTTTTGCATGATGGTAGATGTGATCCTCTCTCATTTTTGTAGCAGAGTTATTTTCAATGAGAAATTTCTTTTTTCTCAGAAACACTGTGCCCGTGTGGTTATTATGAATGCTTCATAAAAATGATAGTTATTTAAAAATATTGTCAGCCAGACCGTTCCCATTTACCGTGCGAGCCTCAAGGTAGTTTGTTGTTTGTGCTGCAGAGTTCAACAGCTGTGTTAAGATCTTGTTCTGCTGTGTATTTTTTTTTTTTTAAATCAGATGTGCATTTTAAGATTTCTACTTGTCAAGTTTTGTTTTTGTTGCTATTCTGGTCAAGTTGTTCATTTTCGCAAAGTAGCTGGTACCTGGTTCATTTATTAGATGTGCTGTCAGCTCAACTACTTATCCTACTAATGAGTCATGTCTTACGTTTATTTGACAGCATTGATAAAAGTGGGGAAAATGGAAGTGATTCCATCCAGTCACGTCAATTTTTACAGCAGCGAGAGCTGAATTGTGGCTTACAGGATAATTTTTGTCCACTTAATATGAAAATGTCATCCTATCATGCGGGTGAGCTTTAAAAATTTAGAGATCTCGGGGCAGTGCTGGTGTACGTGTGTATGTACCTGTGTGTGTGTATATATAGTGTCTGTTTGGGCAGGCAGTAAATAAAGGCAGGACTGTGAGTTATTTGGTCAGAGAGAGAACTGCATGATGTACTAGCAGATGTACCCAGTTGTGGGTATAAAATGGAAAAAAACCCAAAACTTAGTGGAACTTAGTCAAAACAAGGAATTCAATTTTTGCTGAGCCCTACAAGCGGTTGAGAAGAGGAAAGCCCAGTACCTTACCTAGAGGTGAACTCTGAACTGGCTGCCAGAGCCACGCTCGGGGAGGACTTAGTGCCAAACTGCTCGTGCTGAACTGAAAGATCTCCAGTAATTGCCTGGGCTGTCTTAGAGCATGTCATTAAACCTCTCCTTATTGAGCAAATGGCAGCTGAACGTGCACTAGAAAATGCTAATTGGGTGCTGCATTATCATGGTTTGGGCTGGAGAGAGACATCGATAAAATATGCCAAACCAAGTGAATTATATTATTAGGCTCCACAGTTCAATCAGGACAATAGGCATCTTTTTTTACTAGAAAATTTGGCTGAATCAACGAAACAGGCAGTTCAATCAAGGGATTATGAATCTCAATCCCCAAGGTATATGGAAAAGCAACTACTGCTTTAATGTATGCAGTCTGATCGTGAAAGTATAGAAACAGTTATTGAACTAGCAAAGTAGGTACTTGAAAATGGAATGACTTCTGTCTTAAATGGTATCTCGTAACATGAGGTTCAATAAAACACTTATGCCGTATGAATCCTAAAGATGATTGTGTAACTCTGAGCTGTTTTCTACGTGGTTTATCTTCTCAGGTTGGTGCAGACAACTATACAGAATAACACCGAAGACTAATTTAAGTAAATATGTTTTCATCTCAGCATGATAAATGAAATCCTTTTGGAGATATTATGTACTTGAATACATTTAAAGGGCAAGAAAGTCTTATCCACTATTTTAGGAGAGTGTGAGGTTGGAAATGATAAGATGTGATTTAATTTGTATTTAATTTGTATTGTATATTTATTTTGTATATATATTTAATTTGTAATGTATATTTATTTTGTACATCATATTAACTTTGGGTTTAAGTTCGTCAAGAAGCAAGGAAGACAAATATCGCAGACTTCTTTAGTTTTATATGTGTGTTAGCAGCTGGGAGGCAGTTCTCTAATGGGACTGGCAACTCAGTCTTAAGATGTAGCTCTTCTCAGTTCTGCATGTTTTGTAAAATCTCTGGGTAAGTTCCCTCTCTCTGCTTTCTTCTTCCATTTTTTTTTTTTTTTAATGATCTTTTAGAGTTTCTGGCCTTGATTGCAGGACTTTTTTTGTGTGGGTGTGAGGCATCCAGGAGGAATTGTAACATGAATAATTATTTATCACTTAAATGTGAGTTATTATAAACAATTGTTCAGTAACTGAGTGTTCATTGTACTATCTAAAGCTTCCATCTTTATCAATGGTATTTAGAATGGTTTCTCCATGGCATTTTACAATACATTCACTGATCAGAGGGATTTTGAAATGACTAAATCCTTCCCATACAATTTGTGCACAGTTATGCACTGTTAAGCCATGCTACAAAATTGGTGAAGTATCCAGTTTATTTTTACAGCGGTTGAATACAAATAATTTTCACTTGTGAACGGGATTTCTTCTCACTCTGCACATTTGGGTTTTTTTTACATAGCAAAATTTTTTTCTAGACTTCTTGTACATTTATAATTGTAGTGGTAAAAATACAGAGTTATCTGGAAAGAATAATGTCAAATTCAATAATAACCACAGTTCTTCATATTTTTTGTTTCTGTACAGGGGCTGAAAATTGCAACTTTTAAATATGCATCTAAAGATGTGCATTGCTAATTTTATCATGTGTAGGATGGACTGAGAAAATCAACAAGCGGTTGGGCTGTACAGTCTCTTTCTCATTAATATGTTTTGTCTTATGGGATGATTTACCCGGAGGATGTATAGAGATAAGTGTTGCAATATATTTACATTGACAAGAAAAGACTGTCAAGAAAATTACTTTTATATATATCTATACACACACACACATACTTAAAAAATACATATGCATGAAAATAGTAACATGTATATACTGGTTTGAATTGGTGACATATATAAGGATTGTACATGTATATAAGGGGTGTGTGTGTCTGTGTAAATATATATTACTTCTGATAAGCTTTAAAAAGCTGCTTCTTGCTTCTCTTTCTTACCTTCATTCCCAGTATGCCCAGTTTCTTGCCTGTTAACTTAATTTTCTATATATTGGAGACTTCTGCGTTCTGGCAAAATAGTAGGCAGAGCAATGAAACTCCATAAACACCACTGTTTCCTGTATCCTAATAATTTATATAATTATCCCCTGCAGTACACTGCCGGATTGAGACTGGGGTCGTTAATTCTCATGGCAATTACAGCCTAAAAAACTCCACAAGAATAACCATAAATAAAAAAATTTTTTGAAAGTAATGCCTATGTAAATTATGATTTCTCACCTCGTCGAGTCCCTGCTCCGTTAGTCTTTTGTTAGAAAAGCTATTTTTAACAGGTTTTAACTTGCTATAATTTGCCACTTCCCAGCAAGTCTATGATGTACACAAGAACAGACATATAGGAGGATTTTTCTGTCTTGTCCAACTGAGTTTCTCATTCAGATATGGACGGAAAGTAAAGATGTATAGTGTGTTTGACTGTTATTAAGTCTTATTTTCAAGTATTTTTTTGGAAGCAGAGATCATCCAAGATCTTGGTCCCTCGCCTTCTAAAGCTTAGGAGGAGAGGAAAGGAAGAGCAGATCATGAAAAGAATTAACAATAGTACTCTCTTAATATCTCAACAAAATATTCTCTTAATAACATGATTGTTAGTAAATTATGAGAATTGTTGGGGTTTTATATTTTAGACTTCCTGTTCCAAGGGGATATGGAAATCCTCATTTTAAGTTGAAGAAGAAAGTGTTCTGCAGTGTGGCTGAGGGTCCAGTTTCTTGCAAGGTTGCATACCTGGCTCTGGTCATGGTTGATTCTTTGATACAGGACTGTGGGATATCTTTGCTGAGGTTTTGCAATGAATATCTACAGAAATTTAATCCTCCCTTAAGACTGGATTTTGAAAATGGCTCCAGAAATAGATTCAAAATTCAAGGTAATATCATTCTGAAAGTTCAAATATTATGAGAGCCACTCTTTAGATGTGGCCGTAAATTCTGTATTCAAATCAGAGTTTTATACTGTTATTGCTGTTTCTAGGTGAACGAATGTAATAGCAAAAAATAGGGAATTATTCAAATCACTTCAAGATTGCTAAATATTTATCCTAGAGACAAACTGGGCATTAAACCGAAAGCTAAATATTTTAAGTTGGCTACGAGATATTGAAGTAAGTGCTGAAGTAGTTGGTTTTCCCGCTTTTGCTATCATCTGCTATTTCCGAATCATCCCGCTCTTTGGAAGAGTGGATGCGAAGCACAATAGGAATAAGCTGGTTAACTGTGATCCAGAGTATTTTATTCCTTACTGCTCGGTGGCTTTGCTGCTTACCATCGTGGAGGTGGGCTATACCCCTGGTTCAGGTAGGCACAACTTGTTAAAGTTAGTGGTAGTTGTGACCGGCGCTAGAAATGCAGTAAAATTCCTGTGCTAAGGGTCTGTAAGTTAAGGATTGCCTCTCAAGTCATCTGCTGAAGGAAGTTATTTATTAAAAGCAGGAAAAGAACCATGTTCTACAAGTCATTATTTTAAGCAGTAGAAAACTGTATTGAATTGTTTTTGAAGAATATTCTAACATTACTATTTATCCTCAGTAATGAACATTAGCAATACACATTTCCATTAATTGAAGTTATATTTGAATAGTCCTCCTACCTGAATGAATTTTGAGATGACAGTTACATTTTTCAAAACTGATTATATACCCCAATCTTTTGTTCTTTTCATCCCAGAACCAGCAATGCGTGTTCTCTTTGGGAAGGATGATTTTCCAGCCGTTACGCTAATAGTTCGGTCTTCTCTACTTGCCTCCTTTTCACTCATTTCCTGTGCGGTTCTCAATCTTATCCATCCTTTAAAGTTCAGTTTGAGTTCCTGGGAACTTTTTGTGCTTCTTTAGATTTGTATCCTCAAAGAGCTTTCTGCCACAGTCTGCTCCTCAGGTTTTCCTACTTTGCTTTCCTTTTTCTGCTCTATTCTTCCTCTTTTCCATTTTATCCTCCTACCTTTGAGCTGAGCAGCAAATATCCTTATGATATTTACAGGAGAAGTAATATTTGGATAGTTCTTTGTTTGGTATTTCCATTGGAAATATCACAAGCAGTCATGTTTCCATGATATTTCCATTGACATTAACTTCAGAACGACTTCCTTTAATCAGGCTTAGAGGGGAAGAAGCTTCATATTCATTGCCAGCTTTGCGTGTTTGCTTTTCTCGCTTGTAAAATAATTTGGTAAATGAACAGGGAGGAAAAGATCACAATCAGTTGGTTTGTCTTCATTCAGATTGAACACTAAAGCAAATGTAACTTCTGCAGCGATGTAATGTTCATATACAGGAAGAATGTATTAAGGTGATTTAAATATTTACATATATAAAAGCTTAAGCTGCTGAAAGAATACGTTAAAGAGAAGACATATGCTGAGGTTTGAAAACTAACGAATTATTTCCTGGGCCAAGAAATTTTAATTGGTGTCCAGATATGAGTTGCCTTGTTTTAAGGCTTGACTTATATAGGATAATTATTCAGAGCTTTCTGAATAAATAGACTATTTTTGGGGGGGAAAGCAAAAAATCATTGGTTATAATTTAACATTTTATTCAGAGATCTGTATTGTACTAAGAGGGCATTTTTTTTTGTTCATTTGTTTGTTTTAGTAAAAAGGTGTATGAAGTCTGAGTTGTCAGATGAGCAGAAATGGAAAAGGTGCGGTGGAAATCTTCCATGACCCATGCTGGTTTCGGTTCAGTTACAGGAAAACGCTGACAGTGTTATCCAGCGGTGTGCTGATCAGCGTGGTTCTCCAAACATCAGTCTCCCTGAACATACAGCACCTGATTTTTTGCAGCCTCATACTCTGCGTGTATAGGACTGGGACGGGTAGCTTGGTATTTGTGGACTTTTCTACCTGTGGTCCTTAAACATGCTTCTGAGTCAAAACCCCACGGTCTAACCACAGATTGCACTTATCAGCATCTCTTAGAGTCAGGTCCTTTCATGGCAGCAGGTCATGGTAAGAACAGGGATGAGAAACAGCTGCTAGCACTTAACTTTATTGATGTTAATCAACATATATATCCCATAAATTCAACCAATATAAGGTATGTCGTGGTGCTCTGAATAAAAATTCTTTATTTTTTTCTTTTTTTAAAACCCACTTGAAATAAAATATTGAATTTAACAGTGAGAAAGTTGTCTTGCATTAGGACAAACTACAAGTTTTAATTCTGAAGCAAAATCAAATAGATTGTATTGGACAAGAAACGAGAGGAATTAATTTCTGCATTTAAAACGTACAGCTGCAGTGCACTGTGCCTGGAAGAATGTTTTTGTGGAGTTTGTCAGGAGACCAGCGTTCCGTTCTTGGCGTTTTCACAAAGTTACTGAATTTCTGTCAGTCAGTCATTTAATCTCTGTGGTTAAGTAAAATAACTTCGCTACTTCATGGGAATATGAAATGAATATTAAATTAATGATTGTGGGGTGCCAGGAGTAATGTTGGCTGTACAAATGTTTAGCTAAATCAATGCTTTAGGATGCACATTTGCATAAAACCATACTAGAAAATTAGTTAGAGCCAGCCATGCAGCCTGTTTTAAACTCTGGGTAATATTTTACCTTAATTTGCACCTGGCAGGAGTTATAGGCACGAATGGATTGGAAGTTGGGTGAAATATCACCCAGTTTAAATGGAAGATGCATCTTATCATAGCAGGTGCTTGGGGAAAATACCAGTGAATCAAAATACTGAACCATACTGTCCATTCGAACTTCCTCAGATTCTTCTCATTGACTTTGTCAGGTTTTTGCTTCCTTGTTTGGAAATAGTAGTGTCCGGTGATGGATGGCATCTCGCTAACAACATAACCCTAGTTTTACCCCCACCTTCCCGAAACATGAATTCAGTAGGATAGAGAAAAAAATTGAATAGAAGGGAAGATTAAAGTATCTTGCAGTGCTGAAACTCTGAGGTCTTTTGCAGAACAAGAGTTCCAAGTTTTTGCTTTTTTTTGTTGTTTTTTTTTTTAAAGCAGCTTTGGAATTTGCTTTGACTTTTACCGAGTATTTTTGAAGCTTCTTAAAATCCTCAGCAGTCCAACAGTTCCTGTGAACACCTAGCCATTGCAAGGAACAGCTGAAGGAGGCTGCGAGGGAGCAGGAACACTTTTTCTGGACCATAGTTAGGAAAATGTCATTAGACAGTGAGAAGATGAGGTTCTTTTTGAAGCCTGGGTACTAAGGAGCTGTGGAAGCTTTGGCTGAAGATCCTTCTGGCTCTGAGATGCTTCTGCCTCTTTAGCAAACTTACGCTGCATCTTTTTATGCAAAACACGGTGTCTTTACATTAACATTCTGCAATGTATGTTTTTTAATCAATTTTTTAATGAGAAGATCATTATGTTCCTATACATTTAATCTGACAGATCTGACTGAAGTTGGCTAACAGTTCCAAAAATTCCTTAGGAACCTGCAGGCAACCTTCTTTTCTGAGAAAAGTCAGCCATATTATTAGCTCAGATTATTTTATGTATGGTTTTTTGCTTCTCGCTAATTCAGCCACCCTTAATGTTGAAATAAGCCCCAGTATCTGCTCTTTGAGATGCGTTGCGGTGGCTTACCTGCTGCTTTTCTGTTGGCTCTCTTCCAGGCTTGTATTTTTACCGTTGCCATTAGCCAGCGTGTTGATTGGTGGGAAATTATAAATTCTGTGAATCAGCTTTGAGGTGATCTATCCTGAGCACTTTATTGGCAGCATAATATGATTCAGAATCAGAAAAACCCCGTGAAAGTCGTAGGTGACAGGGATCGTGTTTATTCATCAGAAACACAAATGTCAGCAGCAGGAGGACTATTTTAAACACTCCACCTCTCTTGACAAAGTTGTGACAGCCGTGCCAGGTTCACGAAACCTGTAAACTCACAGGACAGCTTAATTAAAGACCGAGAAGATTTGTATTTGAGAGGAAGAAAAAGTAGTGACAGATCCAACTGAAAATCAGAGGTGTGGATAAGCTGAATATAATGCTTTGACAAGATACTCTGAATTAAGTCCTTTATTTTTTTTCTTAACCCTTGCAGTCTTTGGTTGACCACTTGCCCACCTTGTACTTCTAGAGCATGTCTGCACACAAGACTGAGGTTGTCACGTAGTTACTCTCTTCCATTTGATTTCTGTTTAAAACATCTGCAAGTAGACAGTGTTGCTACGGTAGAATTCTTCCCCTGGGACTACCTCTGGTAAAACTGAAGAGATCAAGGTCATCTAAAGAGCTTACGCTCTCCCTTTACCTCAGTTGGAAGGTACTTTGTAAACTACTATCATAAATTTTAAACTTCTGACTGGAAGGACGCCCAGCAAAAATCTTTGAGTGATCAGATTAGTTTACATTAGAATTTCTTTTCACCAGAAAAAAGTGCTGGAAGCTGTAATTTAGGCATTTGTTTAATCAAAAGAGTATTTCAATTAATTCTTTTTTTTTTTTTCCAGAAAATGAAGAAATTACAAAAATAAAATCATTTAAGATGTAATTTAAGAAGGAGAAAAAAAAAATAAATAATCTAACACGACACTGTAACAGGATTTCCTTATCAACCACTTTCCAGATGCAGTAACTGTCATTTAGGCCATGCCAGTGACTGGTCTCATGCCAACCTAATACAAGTTGGTTCCACTTGTCACCCTTTCAATTTCCCAGCTGGACTCAGTTTTAAAGGGCATATTAGCATTATCAGAGTAATCTTTAAGATGTGTATTGGTTTTCTTTTAAATCTGTTTTGTTTCTAAATCATATTAGTGGAAAAAAAATAATGAAACGCCGGAAAGATAAAAGGAAAGTTATTATCTTTGTACGGTATCAGATCTTATGCTCTCAACGCATTCTTTTCTCCTTTCAAAAGAATGTGAAATGTCTTGTCCAACACATGATGGTAGAAAGCACTTGCTTAAAGAGTGCAGGAGAATCCCTTTTGCAGTCAGGAATTCAAGTAGTTTATATCCCCAGTTATTAAAATAGTATTCATTCAATTATCTGCAAAATGTCACTGCTTATTAACTTTAGAAGACCCCCTTTTTTTTTTTTTATTCAAAATTTTACACTCTAAATAGTGGAAAATAATGAAAATAATTGAAAAGCAATGGCTGTCTAAATACTCTTAAGAAAAGAAAATAAGGTTACCTGAGTAACAGAAGCTATCCTCTGCTTTTCCACCTATCCTCTCTCTTTTATAAATTCTGTCTAAAATTAATTTTGTTAGGCTTTTTGTACGACCTTTTTGAAATTGCAGTGTTGGGGAGACCTCGCTGGTAGTGAGGTTCCGTTCAGATAATATATTTTCTCTTCTTTCTTCGGTTCTTACTGAGCTAATTAATGGAAATCTTTTGGTTACCCACAGGCGTTATTAGAGGTATTATTCACAAATATCAAGGCTTGAAGCGTAAAAGAGAAACTGAGAATAGCGCCGGAGACAGGAAGTGGCATTTGAAAAGAAATGATGAACAGAGTAGACTCCGTGCAGCAACCCTCAAGAAAATTGCTACTACCCGAACAGTTGAGTGGAAGGATGTTCTGTGCACGCAACGAGAGAGGAACGATGTCCTCCATTTGTTCTCTCCGATGAGGTGAGCGAGATGATGTTTAAACTAAGGACTGGGTGTAATGAGAGGGAGGTTACGCTGGGGTGAGAAATACAACTTTTCATTGCGGTAAAGTAGTCACATAAAAGTCTAATGAAAGGCGGAAGGGGAGAAAAGCACCTGGCTCCATTTAAACAGACGCCGATAAAAAGTCGACTCGCTGCAGTCTGTGCTCTGGGGGTTGGAGCGCGGGTGGAATCACAGTGCGAGGGGTTCCTTCTTGCCCGTGTCAATATGGAGGAAGCAGTTGAATTCTACAGAAATTACTGGAAAACTGGATCTAATTTCTGTAATCATTTGGACTTGTGTGTTTGAGTCCATTCTGCATTGGAGTTAATGTGATAAACCCAAGATTTTAATCTTTCCTGCCTCTTTTGTCCTTTCCCCTTTCTTTTCCTCTTTTTTCCTCTCGCAGCCAACTGATCTGTTCCCATCCTTTGTAAAATATCCTCTTTTGCTAATTATTTTAGAGCCGAATAGGCTCCCAGTCTAGCTGACAGCGCAGCTACATAAAGCCTTTCCCCTGCACAGTGTGGGATGGTGAGAAGTAGTTGGAAAGGGAAGAGGACGCCGACCTCTCCAGCTGATGCAGGTGGTATTGCTGCTGAGTTTCCGACCACAAACTCGCCCTCCCAGAGCTTTCCTTCGGGCACTCCCTTCTTCCCCTCCTCTGGGCATCAATCTCTGATTCTTTCTCAAAGCAGTACTTTTCCTGGCAAGAAAACAAATCCTTGCTTCCTTTATTTTAACCTTTCCTGTCACTTTCAAGATCATTTAATGGTGTGAAATTCTATATTTCATCTGTCTATCCACGTATAAAATTATCTAGCCGAAAGGGTGCTGTTTTTTTCTACTCTGTTGTATCATTATACTTTACCATTAAGTATTTGAAATCAGTAGCATTTTGCCAGTAAAATATTAGGGCTAGTGAATATTGGTGATATTTCATCTTATTTTCACTTGACTAAACTTAAAGAAATTGAGTTCTTAGAATGTTGATAGGAAATCCGCTGGTTATCTCTACAGTATTGATTTGCATCAAAAATATTTAACTTCAATTACTTTTAAAAGCTTTTTTTTTTTTGGTGTGTTTTCAATTTTCCTTTCCAAAAGGTATGAAAAATGTGAAATTAAGGTGCCACAAATCAATTAAAGATTAATAGAATTATAGAGTTGTTTGATAAAAATATTACACAGTTATTCATGATTAGAGTTACAGGTGCAAATTCTGTTCCCATCAAAGATGATGCTTCAGCTTAATTAATTTTAATGTATGGAGTATGCTGGATGGCACTGCTTGCGGGGGCATATGTTTGCTTAGCAATATTACCTCTTAACGCCACTCTGGAAGATGGCGATCTGAACGGTTTTGCATTGTCTCACACAACTTTTTCATGCAATACTGGAAACATGAATTCCAGAGCACCAGTCATTTTAATCGGGAGACCCTCTTGTGTTTTTTGAGCAACCGTATTAATCTGCCGCAAAGACAGAAATCAGTGTGTGTGTGTTATGGTGTTGAGCAACGCATTATGAGTGTGTGCCGGTAGTTTCCACAGAGTCGGTTTCATATTGCCTTGATTGCATTAGAATACTACTCGTTCTCCTGAGAGCCTGCTTGGATTAGTTTTATGATAATTCTCATATCTTACACCTAACCTACGAAAGGTGAAATTCACTGTTGCTGGGAAGGTTGACGCACCCTCTATTTGCCATTGGAGAGCTCCTGTTTATTAAGTTGCGCACAAACCACCGTACTGGGAGCAGGCTTTTTTTCCTCAGCTCAGCCCCGCGGTACAGGATCATAAATTTCATGGAATATCTTGCCAAAGTAACCATCAGTCCTGCCTATCAGGCAGCAGAATCTAATTTTGTCTGCAGCTTTCTTGTTGCTGATCCCCATCACATTACTCAGCACATAAGCTTTCCTTTATGTTCTGGAGCCATATGTGATCCCTCTTCATTTCTCCTCGGGTTTCAGAAGGATTTATTCTAGATGTGGGACAACATGACATGAGACTGAACTGAGCTGTGTTATGGATTGTAGAGCAGGAGAACACTTGAGGGATGTGTGGGCAGGGGAAGGAGACACTTGTGTGCTGATTGTGAACATTACCGTACCACGCTTTAGCTTCTGAGCTGTGTGGCAGCGTTGCCTATAGCGGATCATAATATAGACTGAGCATCTGGCTCGACAGAAGCGCCCGCTTTCTTGAGAAGCGTTGGGGGTTGTTGCTTCACCGTCTTCAACTACAGTGTAAATGCAGCGGTGCCGCCCTCTGGGCAGAAGTTTGTAGACCGTTGCAGTGATTTTGCGCTGAGGGTCAAAAAGAGAGGAATGGCTCCATCTCTCTTGAGCTGTACACCTCTGTGCGCATGCTGGCTGAGTGATTTCCTTTTTGTTGTTATTTTAATGTTTGTGCTTCCGTTTGCTTTCTCATTGCATAAATAGCAGGAGGTGAAAAGTCGTTGAGTGGCTGGGAGAGTAAAAATGTCTACCTGGAGTCGACTGGGCTCATTGGGGCAGGGTGAAGGTCAATTTTCTATCCCACTAACGAGGGTTGTTTAGATACGAGAATGCTGTATTTGGCTCAGGATGGACCATGATCCACAGACAGCAGATAGGAGGAAAAGATTTTGAGGAGAAGTATCACTTTCCACTCACCAGCACTGACCACCTCCTCTTGGCCCCCAGTTGCAGACAGGATAATGGGTTAAATGGACCTTAAGCCATACCATTCTCCTGTTTCATGATTGGGATGAGTTTTTCCCTCCTGGAGCTCTTGTCAATCAACACATGTTTCTGTGTATGTGTGTCTGTGTCCAAGAGGAAGACATAGTTCTGCATCTCTTTGTGGTGCCGATCTCTGTCTTCAGCCTTCCTGTGGACTGGTCTCGGACCATTGCACTGGACTCTGTGTTGTTCCAAGGTACGCTGTCTGGGTAATGCTGGGAACCGTGGAGGTTGAAGGAAAGGATGTTCAGAAAACGTCAGAGCTTTTGTAACAAGTGTTAGTTACCTGGCAGTCAAGAATGACGTTGGGTGGATGAGAGTAAAGAGTGTTTTGTCAGTTCTGAGCAGCAGAAAACAAAAGTTTAAATTTGGCAAGTGTCCCATTCCAATGTACGTAAGAAATTTGCATATAAATGGAGGGTAGAGTCATCAGAGACTGATTTTTTGGAGACGAGAGAGCAGGAAGAAACTAGGGAAAAGCATTGAGAGCTTGACTTTGAGGAACTACCGGAATAACTACTGGAATCGGGAGGTGGTACCAAATCCAGGGCAGTAGGTACTCAATCTGAGTTACCTGAATATTTGTAGCATTATAAAAATGTTTGTCTCTTTTGTAGCTGAGGATTGTACAGCTCTCCCAGATCTTCACGTTAATGCCGATATGTAAACACAGAATTTTAGGCTGAGCACATTTTCTTCATCAAAGCAGTCAACCAGGGTTGGCTGAAGCAACTCTACTTTGATGTTAATACATTTAGGTTTTTAACTGTTTTTTTTTTGACTGGATAGCAAAAAAATAAATTACATGTTTGCATTAATAATAATGATAGAATAATGAACAATTCATAGTAATAATTTGCTTTGCTGCACAAGATGAAGTGGCATTATCCAAAGATGTGCATTCTCTCAGCGCAATCTCTGTTGGATTCACAAGCGTTGCTTTTTGGTTGGCTTGAAGTTTTGCTAGGAGTTAGATACTTCAGGTCTACTCATCCTCCCACCACACAGCTGACAGCAGCTTTAGCAGATACTGAAGTGTCTTCTTCAAATATCTCCAGCTGGAAAGAGAGTGAATTCTCCCTTTCTGTCTTCCCCCAAACCCTAAGGGAAGATAGAAGTCCAAGAAAAGACCACAGAGTACCTAGAGTCTTCTGCAGTCTAAAGTGTAGTTGGAGATGTATAGAAAAGTGTCTGTTAGCTGGGAGAAATTTAAAAAGGCACTTCCGTCCTTTCAGCCAAAGTTCATAATTAGAATTTGGTTTTGAGGTCCCATCCTGTCAAAGTTTTAAGATGCGGTTCTCAGTCTGCATTCTCCCCTTCTTTTTGTCTGTCTGGTTTGTCAGACAGCTCACCGCCCATACAAGTCACAAACCCAGCTCTGAAGGAGAGCCTCGCCGGGCGTATCTCACGGAGGGTGTTTTTATCACTCTGTTGGGCTCATGCTGTTGGAGTTGTTTGAGTAATACCACCAGGATGGCTGAGTCGGCGCCCCAGTTTCTGCCTTTCCCCACTCCAAACCTAATGAATGACATGAAGCTCACAGAGGAGGAGAGATGTAAGGGCCCGAGGGCAGTGAGTTCAGTAGCGTCGGGGGCTGGCATTGTTGCCGCTCAAAATGCTATCGTGCATCACGCTACCGGGAATTTGAAGTAGGGGATTTGCTCTTGGCCAGTAGCAAACTGCTTTGGGTGTTGAATGGCAGCTTCTTATCTCCAGATTCACAGATGGGCTCGTGGATGTCCCACTTCTGATGGTTAGCATTGAATAGGAAGTTTTGTAAATGATTCTTGGCAGGAGTACTTGTTACATTTCTATTGAGATTTATCTCCACAGCTGAGTTTTCCTTTGCTTTTTTTTCTCTCTGCCATGCAATTAAATGGGTGACCGTCCTATGCAGAAGGAAACGCTTCTATTAAAGATGAAAAGAACTGCGAGTCAAGCCAGCCACACGCAGCGCTAGGTTTTAAGCCAGCTTTACTTCAGTTTTCAGAATAAATGGAAAAAAAAACCCCATGTATGTTACATATTCCTGCTCTCTGAGATACTGCATACAATATTTTCATAAAACACGTGCTTATAAATGTATTCCATTCCTATATCAACCTTTGGGACTAAAACAACGTTTTTTCTCTAAAGGGAAAAAATATTCAGCTTCTAACATTAGGTAATGAGAGCGTATCTCTTGCTTTGCTGACAGCAGTAAATATTTCCTGTAGTGTTCTTTATTGCCGTTTTAATGGCAGTACTCCCAAAGCTGACTAGACACTGCATTTTGTTTTACAAGGGACTATTCTGAGAGATACACTATTGATTGGAGAACACCGCTATATTTGACAAACTTATGATGTGTCTGTGAATCCATATTTTCTTAAACTCTTTTGAAAATAGAAATATTTGGAAATAAACAAACAAACCTGAATATAAGTTAAACTATGCTTCTACCCACAGATGATGTGTCCCGTGTTTTTTGCTAAGCGGAAATTTAAAAAATGAGAAATTTGACTCAGTAGAATGTTTTCAAAATCCTGGAGGGACTCACTGTGGGTTTTCCTGGCTATCGTGGAGAATGAGGAAGTTTGTAAGCTGGTTTGGACCTCTGAATTTGTGAGTGTGGGATTTTTTTGTCCTTTTTTTTTTTTTTCTGGGTGTGTGCTTTTTTTTCCTTTGTTTTTTTTTTTTTTNNTTTTTTTTTTTTTTTTCCTTTTGTGTTTTTTTAAACTCTTGTGAACTGTTGCAACTGAAGTTAAACAAATCATTCGAAGATGCATAGCTTAATTTTGGAAAATTTTCTAAATCGGAAAAGCCATTGTGCGGCTTTTCCTGTGAGAATTGCAGCCGCGTAAGTTGTCACTTGCTGTCCCATGTATCTTTCAGCAGTGTATGAAAAGAAGTTTGGTGATGTTCTCTTAAGTTTGCTGCAACGTGTTGGTTAACAATATTGGAATGAGCGTAACTGAAGCAGATGTTACAGCTTTCTTTGATACTACTAAATACTTATTTCTCCACAAGTCTTTTTGATGATATATTTAGCCAAAGGTTAAACGTTGCCTATGGAAATCAACTGCTGTAAATAAAAGCAGACCATTAGCTTTTTTTTTTCTGATTTTTCTAATATCTTTATTATCCATTATGAACACATATCTTTGTAGTTAAAATATTTAATCTGTGCTCATCTAAAATCTGAACTCCGCTGTGACTCATATGTAATTTGCCAATAGGTGGCATGAGTGCATTACTAAGGTTTACAGGTATAAGCTGCAAATAACCGCTTATATGTAACTTTCTAAAGATGCAGCAGAAGGCACCGTGTCTCATGTTAGCAGTCACCAATTCCCATATAGTTACAACCGGCTGAAATCTGCAGCCTGAGTGATGCATGCTGCCAATGATGAACAAAGTATTTCTGTTATAGAACTGAGAAAAAACAGCAAAGTTAATGCATAATGGCTGTATGGAACAGGAATGAAGCTAATGCATAATACTTATGTGAAAAAAGGAATGACCTGAAATCAACCACAACAACCACACAGCAGTGCGGGGCGGGGGGAGAAAAGAAAAGGTGGGGGCGTTTTCTTATCAATTAATAAACATTAATTTATGGCTCGTCTTAAACAAAAAACAAAGAGCAAAACCAACCAAAAGCTCAAACTGCTTTAATAGAGGCCAGGGCCAAAACCTGCTTAATGCAACTGAAAAAAATTAATCAAGTCTATTTTAAATTATGTAACAGTTTGATAATAAATCTCTCCTGAGCATAGGTAAGAGGAGTTTTTATTAAGAGCAGCTGTGTGATAGAAGAACAATAGTTTAGGGAGGAGCAGTGGAAGTGGTGTGGTAATTTATAGGGACTTGCAGCCATTGCAATCCCACTCAGTTAGGGGCAGACTTCAATCCGGTCTGATGCCTCTCCCATCCCCATCCTCGTCTGGTGGCCCTGAGCAAACCTCGCCCTGAAGATCCGGCAATCAATGCAATTCACTGTCCCCTTCGGCCCTAAGCATCAGTGCAACGCTGACCTGAAGCCAGTTGTTTCAAATTGGTGCACAGATTTCTAGGTTTGTATGTAGAATTAAGAAAACACTCATTTATAACTAACATAAGCAGAGCGAAATATGTGCCTTTTCTATGTTTTTTTTTTTTTCTTTTTTTTTTTCAGAACTTTCTAAAGTGTTTGCTGGCTGTGATTTATACAGTTTGGATAACTTTCTAAATATGATTTATGGCTTGAAAAGCACTTACGTGACTGCGAAAAAATTCTCATTTGAAATTCTTCACCCTGGATTATACAAGTGGTCAATTAGATGATTATCACTATGCGACTGCCTTTGAAGTCTATGAATTGATTTGTGGTGTAAGAATGTGAACAAAGTGTTTGGGAAGTGCCCATATAATGATTTTGACCCTTGCGTGGCTGCTCCATTTCTGCACAGACCAGGTAATCATCCTCTGTTTGTTGATTCGCAACGTGTGAGTGAAAGAGGGAAATTCTGGGAGTTAGAACCGATGCGGGTGCATCTTAGTCCACTTTTGTCATATTTATGAACTGACAACCTTCAGAATGACAGCATCTTCTAAATCTATGTGTTCTCTTTTTCCTTCTTGGAATATGAGTATCAGAATAAGATTCAACTTCTCACAGGAGTTTCATACAGTACACCTTAGTAGACAGGAGTTAGGCACTATTTGAGATTTTATTTTTATTTTAATCACTTTTTTTTTTTTTTTGAAGCACCAGGATCTAGACTTCTGCTGCTTTGGATGAAGGTCTTCCTGTCCACTCTCTATACCCAGAATTGATATTACTAATCAAGTAATTGCAAATTACCTGGTCCATTGGCTACTTGCAGGTTGTTGCCGGGTAGGAGGACTTGGCATGGATGGGGCTGGTTAAGGCTGAGATCTGTGTTAGCTATACAACACGCAGAAGTGGGATCTCTCTTTGTTCCTAACTGCCTTTCCCCATGCCTTTAGGAAGGGACATGATACTGCAGAAGAAAGATGTTGCTTAGGTGTTTCCGTTCCCTCCCCTCTCCTTGTTTCCATCAAGTCATACAGACCGCAGACTATAAAAATTACCAAATAATCGGTTGTCCACTGGCCTGAAGAAGTGAGTTAGGCATATACTATCAAGGCTGAACGTTTGTCACTGCTCTCTAGTGAGCTTCTCCCACAAAATGCATATAATAGCCTAGAAATACAGCGTCTGAAAATACTTCATCAAAGGCTGAATATATGAGAGACAAGAGACTGAATAAGTTAACGGTAGGACCCAGTAGGTTTTTGACAGCCGCATGAGCTTGAATTGAGAGGTGTGTTTCAAAAGCACTAATTCCTCATCTTTGCTTTTGTGAGACTGAGAGTTTTTCCACTTGCAATCACGGGATAATGATCTAACTCTCATATTCTCAACGTTGTCTTATTAGGTCGTCTTTGGGAAGAGAATGGCACATTGCTTTAAACACAGATGGTAACAGGTGTGGTCCGTACGTAGTTTGTGTCCAAATATGGGTAACGTTAGAGTAGCCTGAACTAGAAAAAAATGCCCACAAGGAGTTTAGAAACATTCTCATAACCCAGACAAAATTTCAGTCTCTGTGTGATAGAAGTAATAGCACTACAAGGAATATGAATTGCCATCATTCATCTCAGTGGGATGCTGATTTTTTGAAGGCTGAGCACCGAGTTTAATTTTTTTTCTATTTTTGCTGGTTTAACATGAGGACTTTCAGACACGGCTTTGAAAAAGGAAATGTTCATGAAGTTTTTAATCAAGAAGTAAATAAGACTGTAATAAAAATAAGCTTGCTAGAGAGCATCATTCCGAGCTTGTGGTCAGGATTTAGTGTTAAAGACTTGCGGCTTTTGCTCTCCTACCCCTAAAAGCCTAACAGCAGGGGCAAGATAGCAGAGAGCTAGACAGTTCTGCAGAGCACTATGTTTTCTCTAATGTACCATGCAAAACGAATGTTAATGAGACGCGGGTTGGTTCAACAAACATTTTAACTTACTGAGGTTTGGTTGCTTGGTTGTTTTTTCTTTTCTTTTTTTTTTTTATTTATTTTTTTAAATCATTCAGTTTTTGTCCTTGGAAAATATCTACAACTTTTTTTAATTTCATTTTTAAGAAAGGTTGTTTTAGCTACAAGGTGCACGGTTTCCACAGCTAGTACCGTTGAATTAAGAGAGGTCTATAATCCATAAAATCAGAAATGTTTTTTTATGCTGTTTAAGCTTATGTCACTTGAGCTCAAAAAGAGTTAGTTAAAATGTATCCTGACATGTCCTGTCTTTGTAATAATAACATCTGTTTACATGGCACCAAAATGCAATGTATTAGGAGGACTAACTAAATTGGTGGTAAAACTGTATTCGACTTTCTCCTTTAACCAAAATTCTTTGTTCTTCATCGTGTCTAATGCAGAAAAGTTAAATGTGAATCGTAAATTGTTTCCTTTGGCTGAAGAGTAGAATAATTCCGTTTTGTTTATTTCAGTCCTTGTCTCAGATAACAGCTTCTCATTAGCAGTGGAACAGAGAAACATTTCCGTGTGCTGGGGAGGGAGAGATGTTGTAGGTCCGAGGTTCTGCAGGGGCGTACGATCTGAGAGCAGATGGCTTTGTGCTGCCTAACAGAAGGCCACGCTCCACTGGGACTTGAGTGATATGGGGAATTTGTGGGCCAAGCTCGGGCTTTCTTCAGTGGGAAAAGTAGATTAGTCTCAGTTGCCAGATGCCGATGAATCTTGGAGGGTTTCCTTCATACCTGCTTGGATGTCCCATCCAAGGGGCCATCTGCCTCCAGAAGAGAATTCAGACCTCGGTGTTGACTATTTTGAGGATTATAACTGTCCTTTTGTAATATGTAGTGGACAGAAAGAAATGGGGGACCTTCTGTTTCCCATCTAGTCAGCACTTAGGCTGTAGATGTGGGCATAATGGCGAGCTGGTCTTTTGGACGAGATCAGTAAACTTAATTTTATTTGCTTTTTCCAACCTTTCCATCAACTTTTCTGTTTTTCTGGATGAGAAGTTCATGTAAGTTCATAACATGGAGAATAGAAGCCAATATATGAAATATTCCTTCTTTTATTGATACCGAAACTTTGTGCTGATACATTTTACCGGACCTCTTGCAATTATTCTACTTCTGTTGTTATACAGGCGCTTGACCCCTACCTGTTGCTAGCTGATGTAGTGTCGGTGACTTCAACAGCTGAGTTATGTCAGCTTATACCACCTGAATCCCTGTCCCATGGATCAAACCCATTTACGCACTGGAAGAGCACTGGCGTGAGCCCCGTACTGCAGGTTTGGCCTGAAGACATTAAAGGCGATGTAAGACACTCCCGAAAAAATCAATGCCTGGGGAACAAAACTTGACTGCCCTCAATCTTCTGTGCCAGTCACGTTCCTCAGAAGGGACAACACGAGTCAGTCCGGCACCTTCGTCAGGGCACGGGCTGATGTGGGGGGCAGTGCTGAGCATCCCCAGGGAGCGATGGGGCTGCGCCCCCAACGGAAAGCGGCTCCCTGCAAGAAAACGGTGGCATAGCGTGACCCGGTGCTTGGAAAAAAAACAAAGCGAAGCGGGGATTTTGTTTGTCTAGGCTAAACCTCCTGCTGCAAATTTATAGGCTTTTTAACTTGCTGTGCTACCTGTCAGTCTGGGAACAGATGCACAGCCTCCAGGCTCTCGGAGCTTGCCAGCAACTGGCATCCTGCTGGGAACCGTAGGAGGACTTTCAGTATGAAGCAGGGCAACCTAATAATAGCGCAGGAATATGTTGAGACCAATGCTTGCACAAAGAAGTAGAAAAGGGTAACCTGGAGTTCTGCTTTTTTTTCAGCCAGCAGAAGGATGTATGGGGGGGAAACCGTAGGCCATTGACTTGAGCGCTCGCTTGGCAGCAGGGTGCTGCGTACCTTGGCCAGAACAACCAGATGTTTGAACTTCCCCAAAGCTGAAAGGAGCCATAGTTATGTAAAAATAAGCTTTTCTATGCAGGCATGCTTCTCAGGCTGTTCAGAAGTTAGTGGCTCTAATTTACTATTTGAGTAAAAACAGAGGCATAGAAAAGTATACCTGTATGAAACCTGCGTTTTTATTTTTCTTGGTATTATAACTAAATTTCATAGTTCTTTACCTTCAAGGTTCCTAAGGGGTCAGCTCAGTCGCCCAGTTGTAAGCCACATGTTGTTTCAATGGGGGACGCTGCGTGGGGCTGACAGATAGGACGTGGGGCTGTTGATAGACCTTTTCTTTCTGATACTTCAGCAGAAGTCCTACCTCTGTGATACCACAGAATATTTTATGTGGCAATAAAGGTGCATGTGTCAGCGACTAAACTGAGCCCTGGAATTCCATAGTGAAAGGCTGGGTAAAGCGTAGGAGACTGTGACACTGGGCTGAGAAGCATCCTTCCAATGGGATGTGCTTGGCAGATGTAGTGACCAACTAGGTTTTATTGTTCAGGACAAGGCTGGGGGGTATGGTGGCTCTAGACTTTCATTTTCTGCCCCAAAAGACTTCTTTTTAGAAAAAAAAAAAAGAAATAATGTTGAGATTAGAATTGGCGAGACATGAGAAAAGAGAAATAATTATTAATACAAGCATAAGAACACTTTAATTTAGGCATTTCAAGGAATAATGGGGATTCTTGATCAGAAACACCATCTGCCAAGGCAGAATTTCCCTCAGCTGGTTATGGTAAATTGAGCAATGGTAAATTGTTCGTTATATTTATTTCTGTTTCTGGAAAGAAACCCACAAATTATTCACTGGCAAAGATTATTCATAAATCTCTCAAAGCCATTCCTGCTCCTTCTCACCTCCCGGCATCCTGTGTGTTAGGAAAGGACTAGAACAAGTTCATCTTTCCAGAACAGGGGGAAAAGTCCTGTCTCCTGTGAGGCAGAGTGGAAACGGGAATGAAAATATAGCTTTGGGCAGAGTAACGTTGAGATAAAGTCCAAAAATCCTCCCCCATCCCTGCTGACTGATTTCCAGGAGGGTCACCTTTCAGCGTAGACAAACCATAAGGAAAACACCTCTACCGGTGCTCAAAGTTAGTCCTGGGCTGCAGCTTTCTTCTTTTGGCAATTTTGGTCAGAAATTGATGAAAATTTATAGGGGAAATGTCCTAAAATGCCTATAATGTTGAGAGTGAGAAAATATGTGTGGACACTGTTGTTCCTAAGTTTCAACACATGGGTGTTACCATCTTACTTGGTGGGACCTAGATCTTCCTAGAGCCTCAAACAGCAGTTTGGGGCTGCTATTATTGACCCGGTGCTTGGATTGGGGTTTTTTTTTTGTTTTGTTTTGTTTTTTTGTGTGTTTTTTTCTTTTTTTAAAAAAAAGTTACTTATGCTACTTCCAGCATCTTTCTGTCAGAAAGAATTGGATTTGGTTAAAAATATCCCCCCCATACGCTTGTGGCGGGAGAAAACATAGTCTCTTCAGTATTTTCAAGGCCAATTAATTTTTTAATTAACAAAAGTATACTTGAAAATATAAAACATTCATTTGTGGAAATTGTTCTGTTTCCAGTTATTGCTGAATTAGTTTGGCAAGTCATATTTTTTTAAACAAGAAAATGAAATTCTCATGCAGAGAGATAAATTGTTTAACTTCCACAGAAGTCTTTAAACGAATTCTTTTTAATTTAGATTTTGTTGTATTTTGTTGTGTTGAGATATGTGCCATATCTACTGTTGTGATTAAAAAGTATAATTAATTCGAAATACACTTTCATTATGACCTTTAGTGCTTGATTCAAAATAACTTATAATTTCCATCAATTTCTTAAGCATTTTTCCTAAATGGATATTAGTTTGACTCCTGCAAAATAATCAGGCACAATCTCAACAACAGGAACGTGCAAGCACATGTTCATTGTATGAAGCTGAAGTTATATAAAAGTATTTAGTGGTGTTTTAGTTCACTTGTAAATTGAAAGAATAATGAAAATGTTTTGCAATTTGCAAACGTTCATGGTTTTTGTAGAATTTGCTTTATATATATTGTTAATAGTGTAGAAAAAAATGGTTTAATTCATGCTACCAAAATTAATGGCAAAACTAATTGACATTCATAGGTAGATAATTTTATCCTTCTTTGAAGGTGGTCTGTAGGATCACCGCGTGGATATTACATTAATTTCACTTTTCAGAAATTACTTTTTCTGTAAAAACTCTACAGTGGCTTCACAATAATGGTAGTCTTAAAATTTCCAACTTCTTTTTTGGTTGCACAGTAGTCCTTGAGCTGTGTGAAACTGCTCATGTTGCAAAGAAAAAATGGGAGGCTTCTCCTCGAAATGCGTTTTACAAAAAGTGAAGTTGTGTTTAATATGAGGAGTGTCTTAGTTCTTTTCAGAGGGATTTTGATGTGTTGAATATCTGATGTATTTTCCCCAGTTTGGTTTCTTAGCTTTTCATATTTACAGAGAGAAGAGAAAAAGTAGTTTTAAGTTAAAAGAGGGAAAGAAAAAAAAAAAGACTAGGTCCTGAAACAAATACATGGTCAATACAAAAAAATAAACTCCTAAAATTTGGAAGATTTTCACATTCTATTAATACCCCTTTAATTTATAGATTCCTCTGAAGAGATCTCAGTGGCACTGTGCTGCTGTTGTAAATATCCATCGCATCATACATCTTATCAGCTTGTTTTCGGCGTGATCCCCCAGTGCCGCTGTGACCAGGCACAAAGGTATGACTGGCTTTGTCTGAGAGCCAAGTGACAAAGAGCTCTAAGCGACGTGCCCTACCCCGATCCACACAATGATTTGTGCTGTACTTGAGTTAGCAGTTTGAAAAACAAGAACAGTGATAATGCAGTAGTAAAAAAAACCCAACAAAACCAACAAACCAAACCAAAAAAAACCCCTAACCCTGTTGCATTTAATGAAAGATGCTTAAATTATAGCAGAGTCATTCCTTTATTGCATTTGCAATGTCATATTTATCGCATCATCTTTATGGTTTTGTAATTAAGGATTCATTGCGGCTTCCACTGTACATCCAGTTATTCAGGAGTTCATAATTCAGCCCGCTTAATTTGTAACGTGCTGAAACTCGGCAAATAAATTGTCGCTCTGTATGCAAATTGTCATGTTTTTTTTTAATGGCTTCAATTGATTAAGCCTTTTTCAGATATGGTGTTGAAAACACGCACAAAGGGTCAGATCTAAGAAGTATGTAGGTGACAAAAATACTCAGCCCTGACAAAAATCTGTTAAAAAGGGAATTAAAAATTGCAACCTGAGCCCTCAGCTCAGACACTGTCTCCAGAAATGCCTCTTTTGTTTGCCTAACAGTTGTCTTTGCTCCAGAGACATGTAGGGCTGTGTGTCTTCATGCAGTGGCACCCAAGTCGTGGAAGAGCCCTGGGTGCCACTGCAGGAAGACACACAGATGTGAGCGCCCTGCCCCGAGTAGGACGTATCCGCATGAACAGGCCTAAGGAGGAACACTGCCTGAGTATTTTGTAATTAAAAAGATACCCGTTGCAGTAAAGGTAAGATCTGTTTTGGATCTCCCTTTCTAGTCTGAGGGACATGGACTTCTGTCTTGCTGTTTTAGAAGAGTATTTAGTGATTAAATACTGGGCTGCATCAAAAGAAGTGTGGCCAGCAGGGCGAGGGAGGTGATTCTGCCCCTCTACTCCACTCTCGTGAGACCCCACCTGGAGTACTGCCTCCAGCTCTGGAGTCCCCAACATAAGAAGGACATGGACCTGCTGGAGCGTGTCCAGAGGAGGGCCACGAGGATGATCCGAGGGCTGGAGCACCTCTCCTATGAGGAGAGGCTGAAGGAGTTGGGGCTGTTCAGCCTGGAGAAGAGAAGGCTCCGGGGAGATCTTATTGCGGCCTTCCAGTCCCTAAAGGGGCTACAGGAGAGCTGGGGAAGGACTTTTTACTGGGGCATGGAGTGATAGGACGAGGGGGAATGGCTTCAAACTGGAAGAGGGCAGGTTTAGATTGAACATTAGGAAGAAGTTTTTCACTTTGAGGGTGGTGAGGCACTGGCACAGGTTGCCCAGAGAGGCTGTTGAGGCCCCATCCCTGGAGGTGTTCAAGGCCAGGCTGGACGTGGCCTTGGGCAGCCTGGTCTGGTGGGAGGTGTCCCTGCCTATGGCAGGGGGGTCGGAACTCGATGATCTTCAAGGTCCTTTCCAACCTAAACCATTCTATGATTAGTCTGTACACAATGCTGGTACAGAGGTAGGGAAAGTTCCCTACATATCTGGTGTTGAAACTGTGCACTGTCCGTGGGAGTTGATTAGATCAGGAGGAGAGGGGCAAGCAGAGAGAACCTGATCTGATAATCTAGTAGTTATGGACGCAGCACACAGCTGGGTGGGCAAGTCAAGGGGTTCACAGTTCCTGCAGTACACCGTTAGTTTGGGGTTTTTTGTTTTTTGGGTTGGTTTGTTTGTTTGTTTGTTTTTTTAGGACTTGATATGTATAGATAATCTAGATTTATATTTTCATGTGATTAATGTGATGGCCAAATAGCTACCTGTGCAGCCAGAAGCCTTGATAAACTTTCTTTAAGCTCTTGTCATACAAAAAGTTCAGAGCGCAAAGAACATCGCGTATCTCTGCCTGCCAAACGTATCCTTGGCAAGCTGTCCCTTGAACAATTCTGATTCGTTTCCATTTAATTAGTGAACGCTTCCCTGTTTTGTGATTATTGTCCTTGCCTGAAGTTGTTCCCATTATATAGATGAGTAAATAGTTCTCGACATTAGCTTCTACCTGCTTTGTAATTTGTTACACCATCAGGGACCTGTACCTTGTCCTTGCTTTTAGTCCCTACTAATTCTGCCTTGTCTCGTTTCTTTATTTTTGTCTTTTATACAATTTCTGTTTTGTCCTTCGCAGTTAAAAAAAAAAAAAAGTCTTATCACTGGTGCTCATTTATTGCTATTACAAATATCTTTCATCTTTCTTTTTTTTGCCATGGGACGTATTTCCTTGGTTGCGGTGGGAGGTCTCTTCTCTCCTCATTCTAATACTGTTTTCAGGAGCTGCTTGTGCCACATAAACATGCGAAAGGAAGAGCATAAATTATCACAGACATTTTCTGAGTACAGGAAAGGAATCTTCTACTCAGTCTCCCATTTTGCTGTGAATTTCATATCTGTTTGCACCTCCGTTACTGTCCTTGGAATGTTTTCAGTGAAGTTCCATTGTAAGGCCTTCGGCAGGTGGAGGTCTCGAGTATGGTGTGAGCAGACTTCGTGTTTGGGACGTTCCAGGAAAAAATATCAAACCCAGCATGTGATTTACCTGACTCTTAAGCATGAGGAATAACGAAGAGAGTGGGGGGACTTGTGCATTGGCTGGAGCGCGTTTCTGGGGGTCGTTCGGGGGGTGGTTGCCAACAGCAAGCAGACCCGGGCGGTATTTTCCATTTGTAAATTATCAATAATTCAATAGATACATTCAATAGATAAATTATTCACTAAGAAAACAGCAGGTTCTAAGCGTCTCCAAATGAATGTCTTCCTGGCATTTGGTGCGCTGGCTAACACAAAATAATTGCTTTGGCAGATGCCGTACTGTCCTATGAATTTCACAAGCACAAGGCTGTCCCGTAATAGCTGCTGTCCACAAGGTGATACAAATCAGCCACCTTTTGGGTAACTTTAAACGCTGTGCTACCATGAATAACTCTCATACCAGGTAGTTCTCTGTTGTAAGGGTGAGGTGTCCCAGGCTCGCCTCTCCACTTGCGCGACGCGGTCCTAAGCAAATTGTCAGCGTGGCGTTCACAGCTGCTCTCAGCGTGTTGCCATAAATGATAGATGAGTACGACATCCCCCGGTTTCGAGTGCGACGCAAGTTCGGTACTTCTGGACTTGTTTACGTGTCCCTTTGAAAACTATGGAGATATTACTGAAGTGGGGGAATTGGTTCAAATACCTAAAAAATAAAATAAAATAAAATAAAGTATTCCCAGCAGGAGCTTGCTTTCATGCTTGGTTTGAATGTGGATGTATTGATATGTTTGGTTTTGTTTATTCTGCACACATAATTCATTCCTCTTTGGTCTGAATATATTATTTTTGACTAGCAAGGATGGCGAAAGTAAAACTTGTTTGAATGAGCGTAGTCCTCGGTGATGTGACCAATTCAGGTCAAGGGCTGGCAGGGAGAAGGCTCCTGGACGTTTAAAGCTTCAGTGAGACAAAAAGGGGTCATGTTAAATAAACGTGTGTACCCTGTACGCTTTCTCTGCAGGGCTGCTTGCAGTTTTCATAACACTGAAATACTGCGGAAAAAACAAACGGGAAAGCGGAGTTGTGAGTTATCTAAAATTAGAACAACTTTTGTCCGAGCATCTTCAAATCTTCTTAACTGAGCTGAGACTTAATTAAAAATCTTCAGGTGACCTCTCTTCTTATAATGGGGTTTAAGCACACACTGGGTCTGGAAAATTAGCCGTTGAGGTCTGGATTTTCCATTTTGAGCCTGTCTCCTTTTGGGAACAGGCTTGTTGGTCCTAGCGCATGCTAACAGATTGCGGTGCTACGGTGGCAGTTTGAAGTATAATTTATCTTTTTGAATAAAAATGTCTTCAGAAGAGAGCGACTAGCTGTTCCTCTCTCCTCTGGATACAGCCGTTTTATCAGTCTAAACAATTTCTGTTCAGTCAAATGTTAAGAAAACGTTATTTTACAGGAAAATAGTGATTAGACAAAGTAAAAATCCCTGTTGTGACAAAAAATTAATATACTTTAAAAAAAGACTTGATTGTAAGAGGGTAATAGAATAAGATTATTAATTCAGCAGTTTCTCTGAGGAAATTGTTTTTTGGGGGCCTTCATGAGAGATTGGCCTAATCGCCTCCAAGGTTTTTTTTCTGGTAGGTCCTTATCAGTGAGGAAGCCGCGGGAGCGTTCACCCTTCCATCAGCAGAGCGCTTGTGAAGCGAATGCGCCCGTCATCCTTGGTGTGCTGTGGTCAACGTTACGGAGCGGTCTTGGAGTGTGTCAACTGGTATGAAAAATTAGACGTGAAGATTTGGTTCATTGCTCTGTCACTGTATATCATCCTGCATTTCTCCATTGCTTTATGGAATCTATTTTCCCTTGAAATAGTAGGGGTTTTTTATGTCTAAAATCGTATTTCTGGTATTGCTGGTCAGAGGTTCCCAGACAGGGGAATGCGATGTTCTTTTGAAGACTGCAATATATTTAGGTCTTTGTTAGGGAATCTTTGGTCCAGCTTCAAAATCTAAGGGTAGTTGTCGTTAAAATCTTCAGAGTATGTGGACAAGATCCTGTGCCTCTTAATAAAGTCTAGTATTTGAAGAGAACAAAGAACGGGACGTGCATTGTTCCGAGTCTAATGCATAGTCGGGGTGGCAAAAAATGGTAATGGCTTAACTTTGGAATTGCAAGACGTAAAATCAGTTCAGTATGATTTTAATTTTTTTTAAACTTATTAGGTAATGGATTTTGAGTACAGTGTTTCTAATATTTATTGCTTTGGTTTCATAATTGTTAGAAATGTCTTATTTTTTTCATTCCTAGTTTTAATTACTAATTTGAGTTAGTTAATCCTCACCTTAGTAATTATCTGTGTAGAATTTCAACCGATCTTCTTAAATGTTACTGTGATCTTTTTGACAATATGTGGCATTAAACCATTTCCATAGCCATCTCAGGTGATGTCATGAAATACTGGGATTTGAAAAGAAGCTGTGACAAGAGAACAAAAACTTTAAGGAAACTGTTCTGTCACCCTGATGTTATTCCTTAGCATTTTTGTTGCAGAGGAATAATTAAAACTCCAAGCTTGTACGTGCTCTCCTAGGAATTTTTTTTTTTTAATCTGAGCTTTGTGATATCCTCTCAGCCTCTATTGTTAAAAATTCTTTCCATGTTATTTCAGTTTATTTTTTATGAAATATATTATTTTATTTTTCTTTTTTTTGAAGTACAGAATTTCNAGAGAAAAAAAAAAAAAAAGAAAGAGGGAGAGAGAGAGAAGCACCAAACTGCTGTTTATGTGGAAACTATGCAAAGTGAACAGCAGACAGTTGAACGCTCCATTAACTCCGGTCTTCTTTTAAATTTATTACTTCTCCCCAAATCAGTAGACTGAGGTCTTCTAACTTTTACCCTGCGTAAGGTTCATTGCATAAATCTAAGCATGATGAGACCTGAAGTTTGGTTTCATGCTGCTATTCTAGTCGGAGCTAAAGTCTGCTTTTCCTCTGAGATAGTTCCTGGTCCGTAGCAGGAAAAGTGAGAAGACAGGACCAGTAGATCAAAAAAGTTGAGTTTTTTAGAGACCTGCTGGTTTGATAGTTCATTGCATACGAAATGGAGCCCACCGAGCTTTGTTGAGTGCTTCCCACATCAATTCTGTATCTCACACATGAACTGGAACCTCAAAAAGATATCTAATCGTAATTTAAAGATTTCAAAGTGAGAGACAGTCTGCAGCAGCCTCCACTATTAGTTACCCTTCCTATCAAAAAGTTACAATTTTAACTCATTTATCTCATACAAGTTTTGGTTTATGAGTTTTTCCATTACTTTTTTTGTTAGCTTTAAGCAATCCACCATCAGAAGTTTTAACCTTCATGGCATATGAACTTGTGTGGTTTGTTAGAAGTAAAACATGGTGCTGATTGTTTCTCTCAGTAGCTGTTTTTATTGCAGCCAAGTTTCTAAACCACCGCGGGCAGGGGAGAAATGGTAAGAGTTATACTAATAGCGTATTTGGAGTTTGGTGTGGGTGGACTGCTTGTCACATGAAAAAAATATTAATTGTCCTTATCATCATCACAGGTCTCTGGATTTTGAAGCAAACAAAATGCTGACGGACACAAAGCAGAGCTGAGTTTCAACAGAAGTCACCTGCTATATGTTAGTGTATTCATGTAGAAATGCTCAGGCCAATCATGTCTCAACTTAATTTGATGTCTGGAGACCCACTGACCCCACAGTAAAAGAAAATGAGCTGAGTATTAGAAATCACATGTTGAACACACGGGAGAATTCATCAGCTGTTTATAACACAATATGAACTAAGTCTAATTTGAAGATTATGGGTATTCAAAAAAAAGAGATGTGTGTTCTGGAGACATGTTGCATTTCTTCTAAGATTTATTTTTTCATGCATTGGGAAAAGATGACTGAAGTGAACAATAATATTGATTAGAATTAGTTACAAAGGCTTAAGATTCAAATTGTGCCACCAGTGTCTTAATCTTATTGTGCCATTGGATGAATTCGATCAGGCTGTTTCATGGCGTGGTGAATTCGGCGTATAACATGGTGAATTCGGCGTATGATGTGGTGGAAGGAAAACTCACCCGTGTGGGTTGGTTCACCTCTGCAGCTTTTTTTCTGGAAACTGCCCCTTGAACAGAACTTAATTTAGAGAAAACAAATAATCTTAAGAAACAGATTAAGAAGGGACACTGGATAGGGGTCATTTCTCGTAGTCCAAGGTGAAGGTAAAAAGGGTCTGTCCCACTCTGAGCTGGTGGAAGGTGCGAGGAGCGGCAGGAGGTGAAGCTGGAGTTTGCTGAACCCGGTTTGGGAGATGCAGTCAGTATCGGAGCGACCAAGGGAGCTGCGGGGAGTGGGTTGCTCGGTGCCTCGGAGCGTCTGTGCTGCTTAGTGGCCGAGTTAGTCTGGTTTGGAGTACTTTATTGTAAGCATCCAAATAACACCACCGTCTTCTGAGGTCACCTATTTTTAATCAGCAAGACTTGCCTCAGTGGATATTCTTTAAGAACAATCGTGGACACAACTGTTAAAAAGAAGCCAGTTAAATCCTCTGCCACGACTGACCGATTTTACTGATGCTTAGAGCCAGCCAGAGCTTTACAGTCTCTCTTATCAGTGAATAATTCATGTCCTGTGAGTGAAAAACCCAACAAAACTAAACCAAGATGTGCAAATATCTGTCTTAAGACTTTAACAGCTCATCTTTTGGATAAGACTATTATAAAGTCATTTGAAGGAAGAGGCTCATACATAAAAATGAATGTTGCCATGCAACAAGTGCTAAAGAAAGAACCACAAGATTTAAGCCTTAATTAATTTTCCATAGCAGCCGGGAATGTTCAGGAATAAGGAAATTCAGGAGCACCAGTGTTAATTAAGCCTCATTTGCTACAAATCTGTGGATTGTAGTTGATGACTCTGACGTCTGAGAGGGTATAAAGTCCAATTGATACTTTTTCATGATCATAACACGTAAGGACATGTTCTCCCATGAAACTTCCATGGCATCTGATAAAATGTGTATGTAGGCTACAGCCTCTCTAAGTTGAACCCATGCCCTCGCTATTGCATAAGTGCTTATTTACTATAAATTTGTAGGAGCTTAATTGTCTCTGAGGTCTCCATCACCTCTGTTCAATTTGTGTCAGCACCGTGTAATGAGGCCCACAAGAGCAGATGAGCTGAGGTCATGTGCAGAGTTTGGGCTCCCTATGGGTGAAGCAAACCAGCACAAGGGCTGAGCTTTGTACGAGGGCACAGCTGAATGGAGATCTGTCAATGCCAGTATCATACCGGCTAAAAAGAATATCCGTGCTATTTACTATTTAGGCGACAGAATCTTCTGCTTCTCTGGTTCGTTAGAACTGTGATGCATTAGACAGAGATTTGCATTGTAGAAAAAATGGAGAGATTTTGAAAGAGGCAAATTAAACCTGTTACTTTCTCCTTTTGTGGTTCAGTTTCCCGTAGATAAAACTTGATGTATCCATTGGGTGAAAGGAAAGCAAAACAGAGCCTGTTGGTGGAAGTCTCAGATATTATGGCGAGTTGCTGACCATAGAAGCGTGGAAGTGTAAACATGAATACCCTTCATTCAGCTATACATTCTCAGCTTCCTAAACTCCTGGAGAGACAACATGAAGCGTGCATGACCAGCAGGGTCCTATTGCTTCTCCATGACATTGATTTAGTGTATACAAACAGAGATTCTGGATATTGGTGGCATTCAGTAGGAAATGCTGTTGCAATTAAATCACACCTTCCTCTGGAATGTTATTTTTCTCGTTGAAGGAATTAATCTTGGTCTCACAGAGTGCAAATGATTAAGAAGAGCTGAGTTCTCTCCCAGCTGCTGAAATCATTGCTAATTTTCGAGTCCTTTTCAAACAATCCGTGGAAAAGCTGAACATAAAGGTTAGCAAAGTTATGCTCCATGGCTGCGATGCAAAGGGCAGGTTTCTCGTCCAGCAGGTGCTGGAGCAAGTAGAAACATCCTATTTGAGAAGCTGACACAATTATGGATTAGGTAGGTCCATTTCTCTCTCCTGTCCCACCCCAAGTGCCTTTGCCAATTGTTACAAAAACTCACTGGTTTCAAGTGAGTGGTGGAAGTACCTCTGAGCTGAGATGGCGGTGAACAGAGCCCGACTGAGTCACTGTCGCTTTTGACCTTCGCTACAACTTTAAGCCTCGGAAGTAGTCTATATCTTTAAAGGCTTTTTGCGTTTGCTGTCACCAAACACGATGCTTGCTTGCTGAAAAAGGATAGAAGCTGTGCTGCCTTATCTTGCAGAGCAGGAAACAATATTAGCCCTGATAACACACCCACTTACACTGCTATCTTTTTCAGTATCAAGTTTTGCCCGTCGTATTTACGGTAACAAAATGCATTACATGCTGCTATGTTGGCTGTGACTTTAGAGGAAGTTTGAACAGTAATTGCCAGGGGTGCGATTCGCTCGGATATGATACAAAACATACAGTTCAGAGATTAATAGATAACGTAAAATAAAATTACCGATCAATGTGGCAAAGGATCATTCTAATGCGTTTGTAATCACTTTCTCATCCATTGGCTGTGCTATCTCCCTCACGCGTTGGCAGGGCTGCTTATCTAGAGGTGCTGCGGCAACTCTCTGAGCGTTTTATCACCTCCTTTAAAAGTGGAGTCAATTACAACCCCAGATTAAAATAGTGATGTACTTCAGGGAGCAAAAATGATATCCTGTTATGTGTTTTCCGAAATTGCTGGTAAGGCCTTGCTGATGAGTCATAACTCAAAACTTAATGAAATTAATAGAGCGGCTTTGGTGTAGATCTCATCTTGGGGTGGGGGAAGACGCAGCTTCTTCTTGTACTGAGAACCTGTGGCAGCAAAATCAGTACCTTCACCTGCAAGAGGAGGAGGGACTGTGGCGTGTGCGCGTGTGTGTACGTACGTGTGTGTGAGAGAGATGGAGATACCTGTGCAATAACACACAAGACAAGAAATCACAACGACAGAGGGTGTGATACTTCCCTTCGTAGAGACGGAGCAGCCCTGCGTCCACCTCTTGCGGTTTAGGTTCATTCTTTCCGCTTTCTTGCAAGTCCCTCTCTGCTGCCGTGCTGGTTTAGCAAGAGGAGCTGAAATGAGCCTTGTTGGGGTTGCACGCAAAAAGCCCTCAGGTAAGTACGAGCACTGATGACATGGACGGGGCCTAAAATCCAGAACCACAAGAAGGACAGAGAGGATCGATCTGCTGAACGTTGTAGATGTTCAGCCTGTGCATTAAAGAAAAAGTATGGGGAAAATGAGAAGAGCTATACAGCTTACTCTGCAAGCCAATTACTCTCATGAAAACAGAATATTTTATTGCATATTGCACAAATATAATTGTTCTACAGAGAGAAGACAGAGTAAGGACATGTTAACGACCTTCAAATATGTAGAAGGTTGTTACAGAGAGGAGAGGAGTCTTCAGGTTTTCATTTCAAGGCAGACTGGACAAGAGGCACTGAACTCTTAACAGCTGTAGAGATGTTTTAGATAGGTGTTAGGAAGACTTGGTCAAAGAACATGTCTAGTTTGACTTGGGAATGTGACACTTTTGTTCCTTTTTAATTTGCTGTATGTCCTTTTGCACAGCTCTGTGATATACTAAATAGTCATCCTAAAAATAGGTACTTCAGCTATTTCACGAAACCCTATATATGTAAAGATGGACGTGCTGAGACATCTTTATGTCCCGGTGCAAGCAGATTAAAAAAAGATCCTTAGCACCAGATAGTGTGTGGAAGGGGGGAAATGGCTGTTGTTTAGGGTCTTTTTGAAATACAGGATTCTGAATGTTTTTTTTTAAAATTCAGGCTTCTCAATACTTTACTGCAAAGTTCTTGATAGACTGTTATCCTTCCTGTACCTACAGAAGGAAGACAGACATCTGTTCCCGTTTAAATATACAAAGGTTCGTATGCTTTTTTCTTCATCTGAATCTTGATTCTTATTCGTCAAGTTTTTTTCTGCAGCAGTGATTCCAATTCAATCCACATTCAGGTTATGTGGTAGCAACTGAAGTTATTGGCCATATCTTAACGTAAAGATAAAAAAGTGTTTTCTTGCAAAGGAGGTCAGAGATGATAAAAGGCAAAACTTGAACTGTAAATGCTATTGGCTTCAGTAAGAGGAGCACAGTGCGGAATGAGATGGAAAAGCAAAGGATCAATGCAAAATGCAGTTTCGCAGCCCTTAAAAATGTGATCTGAGGTTAGAGGTTGGACGTGTAACTCATATTTGAAAAGTCTGTTACCGTGACAAGAGTTACATAAGGTGATAAATTCTAAGGCTTTAAGAACTTTAAGAGTTCATTTTTAGATCTTTCCAGATTATTCAGATTTCACTCAGTATGTCAGTCTCTGAACTAAGATTACCTTCACTTGATCTGTGTGACTCAGAAAGAAGACATGTAACAATAGAATTCTGCATTTTGAGAGCCAAGCTAAATTCTGATGAAATTAAGTGGAGGAATACTGCCTGAAGACCCCAATCTGGAATAATGAGAGTGAAGCAGTTCTGCAGAGGCTGTGAGATTATAGATTTAAGTAGTTAGCAATGTACATTCTGTGTTACCTTTTAAAAAAAGTAAGATTATATATATCTAAGTGTAGTGTAGGTATCTAAGTTGCGCTTAAGTCAAAATGCAAAGCAAGAGAAAGAAAAAAAAAATAAATTGGTTATGAATCTTCTTCTTGGTAAAGAGTGTATCGACTGCATCAGGAGAAATACATATATCCAGGGATGTATGATTTCTTTAAATCTAAGTTTAAAAGTGTTGCCCCGAATTGTTCATTTCTGATGTTTCCATTTTCACCTTTATGAGTTTGTCATAACAGAGAGGTTCTCTTCTTCAGGATAAGGTTTTGGAAAATATAAACAGGAACTATTTGTGTGTTTTCCAGAATGGGATTAAGAACAGAATTAATCATTTTGCTCACAGCAAAACCTAACTAAACTTAAATAAATCTAATAACCATTTTGTTGGCTGTTCTGTCAAAATTTTGGTAAGGGACTTTGTGCCTTGGAACCGGGGAGAATATTTGGCTATATTTGTATTTGGGATTACTCAATCTCAATCAGCTCAAGTCCCTGAAAAATCCATCCGAGGTGAGTGTCCCAGTGAGATACAGAGAGGCTCAGCAGAGCTGTGCCCGTGAGTGTGATGTCCAGCTGAGGGAAGGCCATCGGATTGTCCAGCTCAGGGAAGAAGAGCAGCAGACCCCACTCTGCTGTTAAAATTGCCGCCTCTGTTCCTTGTGTCGGCTCCTGGCAGCGGGGGTAGGGGGCTGCTCAACTCAGGCACAGGGGAAGGCACGAAGACTGGAGTAGATCAAGGTGTGAGATGGGAATTGGAGTGGGTCTGAGCTGAACAAGGAGATCCAAACCAGAAACTGGCTTGGGCGGGCAATTGGCCTCAATACTCTTATTGAGGTGAGATGAAAAAATTGGGAAGAGGAGGGAAGGAGAGAAGGTGGCTTAGCCACAATCAGATCCAAATTGTTTAATGTAACATGGCAGACACATGCCTATTATGAGTTAATTCACGTCTGTGCAAAAGTACTAAGTCAGTTCTGAGAGCAGCGTATGTTTTGGGCAAAGTACACTGATTGAGTACTTTAGTCCTGGGGCTGTTTCCTATTTTTCAGACCTGGCAGTTTTTGCTGGCCTGAGCGTTTGCCATAGTGTTTTATTGAACAGTATAGATATAAATTTAGTTGCATCTCTTTTTGTTGTGTGTTAAGTGGCCCTGGTGTGGTTTGTTGGTTGTTTTTTTTTTTTTTTCCAGGAAATAATGCAGATCAATTTTTGGCATTTGGCTTTCATCGGTATTTCAGTGTCAGGAGTATTTCAGTGGAGCTTGAAAAACCAACGGGATCATATATGGTGCAGCGAAATGAGTTGGCAGACTCTCAAGGTAATTAGGCAGCAATGCAGAGACCAGTTTTTCCTTCTAAACTATTAACTGGTATGGATCTGAGAAAGGGGACTGTTATCTCTGCAATTTATCAAAGAAGCTTTGGCAAACTATTATCAGACAGCCATTGGCCACTGCTCGTGCCATAGCAGGTGTAGGGCAGACGATAAGACTAAATGGGCTACAGAGCTTTGGCTTCATTCTAGGCTTAGTTTTGCTCCCACAAAGTTCAGCAAGAGCTTTGCCATGGACATGGAAGGAAGACATGGACCTTTTATTGACAGTGGGCTCAGTACAAGACGTGGAGTGCCGTTACCTTCTATTGTTGACATTTGCGCTGCATCCACTGGTGGACCCATATCCTCACCTCTGGAGGAGGATCAGGAATCAAGCTTCTTTCTCTGGGAGACAAAGAGGTACTATGCAGTTGTCAGGAATTAATTTTAGAAGTTTGCCTTCTCAGTATCACCTACCTTCCAACACTCAATAAGCAGTTTTCCTGTTTTATTATATGATCAATTTTGCTTTCATTACAGTGAAATTAACACTTCTCAGCCCAGGTCTTCATTGTACTTGTCTTGTGTCTGGCTGCAGCCCGGTTTCTGTCTTGCGGTTTATGTCAGAAGTCATTGCTGACTGCTGCAGTTTTGGACATCTGAATGCCATTGGGTTGCAGGATCTCACATCTCATTGCCTTTTTAAGCTGAGTCCTGACTTTTAAATTGAACTGATAAAATAGAAGAAGTGTAAGTCTTACGGATGTTGAGTACATGGAAATATGAGTATACTTTTATGGCATTATTCTAACTGCACTGTCTTGTTGGCAAATCTCAACACTTAGGTTTGATGTGTGGCAGGACACTGCCAGGATCATCTAGTGGGAGGTGTCCCTGCCTATGGCAGGGGGGTTGGAACTCAGTGATCTTCAAGGTCCTTTCCAACCTAAACCATTCTATGATTCTATATCTATTAAATTTATTTGTAATAAAAAAAAATCTTGCTGCCATTTGTTATGATTAGTTTGAAATCTTCAGCATCGGACTGCATTTTCAGAACGTTTCTACTCTGCTCTCTGATGGAGAAAAAGAAGTTGGCATCTGCCATGGCATTCTATGGGAATATGTACCCAAACCCCATCTGAGCTTTGGTTTGAATCTTTATACATAGGAAAAACACCTTGCACCAGTTTTTCCCCTTCTATTACTTACAATTATTTCTCAAAAAGTGAATTACCGTTTGTGTTTCTCAAAGTTCAGGAAAATAAATTCAGGGAAATGGGGTTCCCGAGGATTTCAAAACTGCTTAAGACAGTCTTAAGATCATTCAAGCATCAAGTTAGCATTCTTGGTGGAAATAAGAGCTTTGTAATCTCTCCAGCTCAGCACATTAGGAACACTTGAGCTGGTCTTTATGTGCCATGCTTTCTTCTAGGGAATATATAAAAGAACATATGAAGAAAAATTTTGTCACAGAAAGGGTTGACAAGCATTGGAACAGGCTGCCCAGGGCAGTGGTGGAATCACCATCCCTGGAGGTATGTAAAAGATGGGTAGATGTGGTGCTGAGGGACGTGGTTTAGTGGTGGTTTTGGCAGTGTTAGGTTGATGGTTGGACTTGATGATCTTAAAGTTCCCTTCCAACCTCGACGATTCTATGGTTCTATGATTCTGAGGGTGTTCAGATTTATATGTTGTGTGTACAGCTCCAGACTGAACTAGGACTGTGACGGAAGCCATTGAGATGGCTCCAGACCTAAAGAGCTTTCCTTTTTCTGAGGTCAGCTGAGTAGAGCTGGGATGGCAGCTGGGTTGTGAGGCTTTCTGAGCAAGGTGTGTACCTGCATACACCAATGCACAGATGTGGCATCACTGGTACATGGGTCCTTTTTTCTGATTATGGACTGTGAGCTGGACTCGAATGTCTATTTTGTCAGTGAGATCCCTAAATGGGCATTGTATGGTGAATTAATTCAGGGAAATCCCATGGCCTGTGCTCTGCTGGAGGCTACTTGATCACAGTTGTTGCTTTTATCTTGTAGCCTGTGCATGGATGATGTTTCTGAGAGTACAAACAAGCGAGAAATATGGATGAATAACTCCAATGTACAAAATCTTGCTGTTTTCCCCCAAAATAATTTAACTCATTCCATTTGGAGCCTTTCTGAATGATGTCACAGAGAGTGCAAAGTCTATGGCATATGACCCAGTTGCTGCTCTTTTTTTTTTCTTTTCTGTAAAATGAATGAACTATACCTATGAGTTTCATTTAACATTACCATTTCTCTCCTCCTTAAAAAGCTTTTGATAAGTAGCTTAATAGAAAAACACTGTGGAGTTAGGTTGTTCTTTTTTCTTTACATTTTTTTTGAACAAAAGCCTCTATCCCAAAGGAAAGAATTTGTAAAGCCCGATAATCTCACTTTAGTCCGATCTTTAATTAATTTTTATTTCAGTTGCTCAGTTGCAGGGCATCTAAAGTGTTTTGCAGGAAGAAATAGAAAATGGGAGCATTGTGAATTCTGTTTAAAAAGAAAAAAAAAAAGTCATGAAAACAAGCCTCATAGGAGAGCACTGCCTCCATTCAGAACAAAATCTTTTTATTCAAGTTTCTTTTCATGAAAACTATTCAGCTTGCTCGTGGTTTTGTTACTCTGATAGACGGGTAGTTTGAATGCTTCGCAGGACTACTGGACCTCATAGAGCGAGTTAGACTCAGTAAGCTTAGGCTGCAGCGAGCTGGAACCTGAATTTTATCATTAGTGAATATCATTATTTGCTGCATTTGCCTGAACCAGAGGAGCAGAGGGCAAAATCAAACTAGCGAAAACCCACTTCTTTACATATAAATACTTAACCTGGCCCCAGAGGTTTCTTCTGTAGATCATCATTCCTAAAGAGTAAGAAAATACAGTAGTAAATATTTTCCATGTGACTGAAATAGCCGTCCTCTGATCACCGTTGGAGCGAAAGGAATAGGGAAGAGGCTCAGTCTCTCCCTGGGTCAGCTCCGGCGGCTGAGAGGCAAATGGAAAGTGGAAGCCCTAGAGAAAGAGCGTGAACAAAACAGAAGGCGGCTCTCTGCCTTCTGAGTGGTTTGCAGTATGCAAAGGCCAAAAGAGATGAATTTTTATGCTGTCTCTTTTTTTTCCCTCTCAACTGTTTATCCTTTCAGTCCCGCAATAAGTATTGACTTTGCAGGCGTAAGCAACGCTGTGCAGGACTGAGTGTTATCTGGAATCTGAGCACGGAACAGGGACTATTCCTGTCCCATCTGGAGTACTGCGTCCAGCTCTGGAGTCCCCTACATAAGAAGGACATGGACCTGCTGGAGCGTGTCCAGAGGAGGGCCACGAGGATGATCCGAGGGCTGGAGCACCTCTCCTATGAGGAGAGGCTGAAAGAGTTGGGGCTGTTCAGCCTGGAGAAGAGAAGGCTCCGGGGAGATCTTATTGCGGCCTTCCAGTCCCTAAAGGGGCTACAGGAGAGCTGGGGAAGGACTTTTTACTGGGGCATGGAGTGATAGGACAAGGGGGAATGGCTTCAAACTGGAAGAGGGCAGGTTTAGACTGAACATTAGGAAGAAGTTTTTCACTGTGAGGGTGGTGAGGCACTGGCACAGGTTGCCCAGAGAGGTTGTTGAGGCCCCATCCCTGGAGGTGTTTAAGGCCAGGCTGGACGTGGCCTTGGGCAACCTGGTCTAGTGGGAGGTGTCCCTGCCTATGGCAGGGGGGTTGGAACTCGATGATCTTCAAGGTCCTTTCCAACCTCAACCATTCTATGATTCTATGATTCTATTCACCTCACTAAGGGTAACCTGAATTTGTCCCTGTTCCTACAGCTTTATAGGTGAACGAGTGTCTTAGGGTATAAACTTCAATGAGGAGGATAAAAAGCAGATGCTCTTTTGCTGGTGCCTCCTTTTAATCTTTTGGGAATGCGGTTAAGTTTAGTACATGTTGTGAAGATAATGAATTTATCCATGTTGAACACATATTGTCAAAATAGAAAATCCCTAGTTACCATTTGGTTTCAAGGAATGGCAATGAGACAACGCGTCATTTATCTCGGCTGTTTCTCTGCTGCTATAAGGTCTGGTAACCTGTGGGGAGTTCAATATCAGAGCAAACTGATGAAAAAGGCTGCATTAACCATTTAAGACATTTAAGAATGTAAATTTTACTGGCGTTTTCAAGAGCTTCTGATAAGACTATGATAAATCCATTGATGAACACTGCCAAATGCCCACCCCAAGATCAGAAAAATATGCTTTAGACCATACAAAAGATTGATAATTCTTCCTGTGCTTTGTATGTCGTGGTACCTGAAACTAAAACATAGCGCTCAGAGGAAACATCTGACTAGCTGAGCAACAAACTCAGAACAAAACTACCAGCAGAAGTGTTATTTTTACATAATTTATTTAGAAGTATCGCTAAATTCTTGACAGGGTAAGGCAGTTTAGACGTACGTGCAGCTACTGCTTGCCTCAAATAACTTGCTTAAGCACACATCCTCTGAATCTCACCACAGGCAGCCTGATGGGAAAGCTGTTTTATGGGGTAATGCTTATTCAAATCTGAATAGAAGCTGTCCTGTAAACTCTGTTGTTTCTTCCCCTCCCCTTTTTTTTCCTGTTTTTCCATAGGCACTTTCTACCTGTGCCCTTGCGGTTGACAGGAGCTTAATCTGGCCTTTAATGGGACAAGGGATGGGCTAATGATGGAGAGCTCTGGTCTTTTGGACTGTCTTGTACCTGTATTTGATGTACTCCAGGACACCAGGCAGGTTTATTGTCGTTGCAGAGCCATGCCAAAATTTTCTGCAGGAAAAGCAGAGACACCTACTGGGAATGCCCTGGATGACCCCCGGGTTCGTAACCAGAGCCGTGAATGTCTTTAACTGGTGTGGGGTACCCTGACAGGAGCAACCAGGAAATCACAGAATCACACAGATTGGTCAGGGCTGGGAGGTCCCTCTGGAGCTCCCCCAGTGCCACCCCCTGCCAGAGCAGGGGCACCTCCAGCAGTGGCACAGGACAGCGTCCAGGCGGGTTTGGAATGGCTCCAGAGTGGGAGACTCCCCCACCTCTCTGGGCAGCCTGTGCCAGTGCTCTGCCACCC
>VUYV01000207.1:293431-309647 GCA_008711295.1 Anarhynchus alexandrinus | reverse complement strand
AAAAAGACTGCTCCCATCCCCCTGGCACCCTCCCTTTAAGGATTTGTAAGCATTAATAAGATCCCCCCTCAATCTTCTTTTCTCCAGACTAAAAAGCCCCAAGTCCCTCAGTCTTTCCCGTTCTCTTCGTGCAGGGCGGCTCTGACCTTTTCTGGTGTTCCTTTTTTTTCATTTCTGGCTCGTTCTGTTCTGTCTTTGCTTCTTGATTACAGCTTCCTTTTCTCTGGGGAAGCTGCGGGCCACAATATGAAGTGATTAATGCTTTCGGAGCAGAGCGGTTCATTTCACCGACTGCACTGGAAACTCCAAATGGGAGAGTTTGGTCTTGTGGCAATAATTGCAAGACCTGCAGTGGTGCGAATGAGAGTAAGGCAGGTTCCACAGTCACGAGCTCGACTTTCCCAGGGAAAACCCCCAAATTAAACCTTCGATCCAAATCCCTTTGAGTCCTCGCTATAATCTTAATCTCACTGGGAAAGATGTTTAAAGTACGATCCCTGGAACCGGTGGGTGGTGTCGGTGTATGCGTTATTAGTGCGCGGAAGGGATTGTACCGATGGGCTCATGCGACGTTAGCGTGGGAACACCAAAACGGCTCGTGAATTACAGCGCCGCAAAAGTTGCGTTTGGCAGAATTATGAACTATGGATGAGCACGTCCAGGTGGGACGCAGCAATCCATCAGTAAGACATGTTTCCTAATCCCTAACGCCAGGAGCCCTGGCACCACGCAGCTAATAGACGGAGAGAGACGCGTGCACGTGAATACACGCTCGGCAAAGGGTGCGGTGCGTGTACACAATTAATGACACTCGTGAATGATGGAGCGATGACAAACGCCATCGCAAAGGGTACCAGAGGGTTCATTCCGGGCAGATAAAATAAATTGTGTAGTCGTACGGAACTCCTTAGATCTTCTTAGCCAATGGCCTCAGGCAATTAAATGAGCCAGAAATTGAGCTCTCCACAAGCATTTAAATAGCAACTGCTCACGTGCATGCACAAGCAATTATTTGGTGTTGAAATAAGAAAAGAAAATTGAATTCAAAATCTGTTTCATAGGGAATATAACCGTATTTCAGTTCCCTGGTCAGTCAGGAACTTTTCTAACCACAACTCCAGGGCTGAGATGAAAAGCTAAGCTTGAAAAAGAGAAGAAAAGCTCCAAGAAATTTCAAATAGTTTCTCTATATTTGATGATGTTGTGGCACAGTATAAGCACCGGTCTGCATGTACGCACAGCTGCCTATATTGGATATTGCGTGTTTCGAAAAATAAAAGAACCATTAATTTAACTATCTGTACCTAATTGCCTGTAAGACACCCTGCAATGTTAAGCAGAACAATACCTTAACAAACCGCGAATTACTGTATCGTGGTTTCCGCGTGCGCTGGGTACGTTTGCAGGGCATACGAGTGAATGATGGCAGGATGGGATGAATCACTGCGTAATTTGAACAGTAAAAATCTGGGAGGCACATACTCGACTGAGGCATTTTATAAATATAAAACTGGGCTCCATTTCTTAGATAAATAATTTTGTATACCTGAGACAAATTCTATGGTATCACTCTGGTTAGTTTTCAGTTTCTTATTGGGATTTGGTAGAAATGCAAACTTAAAAGATTGCTGCAAACTTAAGATTTCAACACAACATTAGCTTTTTATTTTCAGTCGGCTTCTGATTCCTTAATTTTTTTCTGCAGTGCCAGAGTCTAGGGCATGTGAAATCAAAATTCATTAGCAGGAAGAAACTCTGAGAGTTATAATATCAGATTATCAAATTAAGTGAGTTCAGAATGTTAAATGTGTTGAGGGACTACAAATCTAAAGGCCGGATTTTTGGACATGGTTATGTCTCTGCTGCTTCCTGGGCTACAGCTTCTAAATACCTATGAAGATTTGGATCTTTAAATGGAAGCTGTTAATCTCAAGTCATCCAGCTCCAGATTTTTATTTTTTTTTTAAATGCACTTAAATGTCTTATGGGAATTTCAAATGCAATTAGATCCCATTAACTTCCAGAAAGTTTAGATATTGATCTAGATTCCTGTCTGTCCTGAAAGGCCTTAAAAATCTGTTTNTTTATTTAATTTTAATTTTATTTTAATTTTATTGTGATCTCTCTGTGCAAGCCAAGTAAATGATGTTGGCTTCTGGGGGAACTGTGATGCTATATGATGATGAAATCCTTCCCGAATTGGTAATAGAGCTGCCAGGACTGTCTGTGTGTGTTTTGGGGCTGTTGACTGGGAGCTGAGCGCACAGTGGGGCTTTGGGCGGTGGGACCTACAGCCCCTGGTGACCTGGGGGAGGGGCAAAGGCAGCTCATGCCTTCACTGCAGAAGAAGACTCTTCCTCCTGGATGGAGGAAGGTTGCCAGGACGTTCTTGCTTAGTGAAATCCCAGCAAGATGCTGAGAAAATTCAGGGAATGTCAAAAGGTTATGATACAAAGTAAGATTTTAGAAGTTGGCTTAAAATTCACCGATTTGTACGTGCCTTCTTTATTCTCACTGGGTGGTTTGTTTAGGGTTTTTTGTTGTTCTTTTTTGTTTGCTTGTTTGGTTTTGTTTTCTTTTGTGTGTGTTTTTTTTTAAATAATTTTAATAACAAATCGTACAATGGTATCTAACCAAATTGAAATCTGTAACATGCTGGAGCAGTGCATGATGTTGGCATTGAGTCACTTTCACGAGTGTCCATTTGCGACCGTTATCCTGAGTTTGTTGGTAGCGAAGTGTGTTCCAAACGCAGGTGCGTGCACACGTTGTTCTTTCCTTCGGAATTTACTTCTGGTTCTCATTCTTGCTGTTTTCCCCTTAATCTAAAATAATAAGACTGTGGACAGAAAGTGCATATTTGCTTTGTGTGCATAGAGAAGATATTCAAGCTATTTTTTCTTTTTATTAATGCTTTCTAAGGTGGTACAGTAAGATTTTAAGATATTACAAGCACATTACCTCTCAAGATGTTTTTTAAAGAAAAAACCCATATATTTTTGAATTATGATCCCTAAGCTCATAAAATTTGAACTGATGCATAAAATGGCAGCTTCTCATTGTGTTTTAAATTGTGTATTTAGCTGTGTTGGAACCTTCCTCTGTAGTACTGTTGATTTTTGCAGTGTCACCAAACCGCTGCAGAGGCGTGCTGGCACGCGTGTTAAATAACCTTTCATTTTCAGGGAATTTTAATTCAGTGGTCACATTTTTAATAGGGTGCAATTAAAAGCCAATCGATACTGTTCTGTGCGCGTAGTGCTGACTTTCAGAAATGCAGTAAATATACGGCTTATTTTTCTTTGTTAACATGTGAGCATCTTCAGCTGGAACAGCTGCTTTGACTTGCCAACTACAGAATCGATAAATAAGTTTAACAAGTATTTCAGAATGTGCAAAGCAGCAGAAAGCTTGCTATTAAACATCTTATTTTCAGAGCTACCGTACTCCAAGAACCTGCTGATGTTTATTGAGATCTTTCTATCTGATATTCTCTTACTGAATGATTCTGTTTTTATAAAGATAGGTGTCTCGGGGAAGACATAGGTGATTTGTGTGTGTATTGAATCACTCTGCAGTAAGGAAAGGCATTTTAAATAAGAATGAAAATAATGAAAGATAATAGTGGATAATACATCAATCACTTCTCTTATCTTGTCCACTTCTCTTCCATGATAAAAAATGTTTCTGAGGAAAGGGAATTTAACAGGTATTTCCCATGAAATTTGTTGATATGTGGCGCTCCGTCAAAACTGAATTGCTGATGACAGCCGGTTTATTCTGATTTGGTTTTCCAGTCAACCCTCTTGAAAAAATATTTCATGCAGTTGACAGATTGGATTTTTTTTTTTTTTATTTTAAAAAATTCAAGTTCTTGTGTTGAAAATGGAAAAAGAAATTAAAACAAATCAACGCCCTGCCTGTAAAATTGAAGTTCGACTTAAATTCCATCAATTCAAATACTTGAAAAGGAATATTAAAATTATCTCAAAGTGTGGGGTTTTGTTTTTTCCTAGATTTATGGCAGATTTTGATCTTAATATTTGTAACATTCCAGCGTTTGTGGGTTGGTAAGGTATTTCACATTCGTCTTCAGTGTGGACTGCTATTGTGCTTCTTGGTGTTGAAAGGCAGTTAGTAATTTATGGCTAACAAGACAAAATTTATGATTAGAAATATGTCTGGCTTTTTTTATTTGGATAAAGATGTAGTTGCATGAGAAACTCTCAAGGAAGTCAGAACTGCTCAAATCTTGATTGATCGATATCATACATGTGTGAGGGCTTAAATACGTTCCTCTCGAATCACAGGGCAGCAGGAGGATCGTTGCTAAATTTTCATATAGCTGCAAATTTGCCTAATAAAGGGAAGTGGAATAGATGAGGTTCATTAAAATGAGAGGGAATATCTACACTGAGATTACACAATGAGCTTGAGGAATTTTTTCCCCTATGTTATGGCCTCGGAGTGATTCCTTGTATACATGGCTGTGAGTGCGCTGGAAAACAGCTCGGTATTGGGGTGCTTATCCCTTAATAGTTTTACTTTTTGAATTTACTTTTTAAATAGAGCTGCGGCTGGCTTTAAAAATCGCCAAATGTGCTTGGATGCTGGTGGTCTCCCCCTCAGCCATACACCCTGCCACCACTGCGCGATACTGCCAAGACGAAACTTCAAGCGACGTTTGCCAACCAGTGCGTTTCCATGCAGTGACCTTAAAACAATTTAAAACAGCAGTTTCTGCCATTACAGAATTTAGTGTGCTCTGTTCCTGGGGAGGAACATCGCATCCGTTGAGCGCAGCACTATAAAACCCAGCACACAACTGCACTCGTGATAATATAGAGCATTCTCCTGCGTGGTATCCCTTTTATTTTCCTGCCACAAAAATAAAAGGGCAAGCCTTAAATCCGACTGAACTACAATGTAAAAGCTGCGCAACTGTCATTTTTTATTTTGGCTGGTTTCCCTGTAGAATTTCTAAGACGCAAAGCAAACCAAAGGGGCCACCATGTGGGAAGTATACGGAGTTCGAGGCCTCCCTTTATGCCTACTGCAGTTACCGAACTCAAAATGCACCCTAATTCTGCTCAATTACCTTCACTGTAATGCTATTTTTGAACTACCATACATATGCATGGTGTGCTGCTCAGTGTGACCCTGCAAAGGTCGACGGAGCTTCAGGAGCTGTATGGTGAAAGGAGAATAATGATCCTACATGGGAAACGGTGTTACTTTTTAATTATTTTTTTGGTTTCAGCAGCTCTTCTTTTTTCTTTTTTTTTTTTTCCTTTTTGCTATTCTTCATTTTCCTCACCTGGGAGGAGCGCTGCTTTGTGTAGTTATGATCAAAGGGAGAAGGAGGATGTCTGATAATGCGAGGACTTTCAGAGTGTGCCAACATTAGTAAAGAAAAAGAGGGGGAGGGAGGAAAAAGTGCATTTTAAATGTGTTTTCATTTCGAGAAATGCGCTTTGTTTCAAGAAAACGTTGGTGTGCATTTGAATTGAGAAGCCAAACACTCTGAAATCACGCTGGTGTGCTTTTTTTATGCCATGGGAAGGTGAAATTGTTCTTTCACAGCCATCTATTTTATTTTTTTTTTTTTTAACTCCAATGTTTGTTGGAATAGTTACCCTGGTTTCCGTTGCTTTTGCTATGAATTCAGTGGCATAAAGCAGAGAAAAAAAACCAAAACCTGTGGAGGATAAATCCCTGGGAAATAATAACTGATTAAAGATGGCAAATTTTATCCTTGAGAGTAGGAGGTGTTAATGAGACACAGAAGTGATTTTTGTTCCTCTCTACCAATGAAGGATTCATCTCAGTAGAAGAGGCTCAAATTATAAGATTTATACCATCTGCCTCTGAAGCTGGGGCTTATCGCTGCTGCTTCCAGGATGGCAGCACCTAACAGATAGATTTTACCCAGTTTTCGGTAACCCAGAGAGGATACCGAGGTGGCCTTCACAGCTCATGCTTATCTTCATAAGAAAAAAAAATAATAAATCGAGACCTTGAGTGTTTTCTAGCAGTGCAAAGAGACAACGGGTCACTCCCGAGCTGCAGATGAATTTAGACACGTAGCAAAGACTTTTTTCCTGCTTCTTACAAAAAGTTTATTTCTTACCATCTTATCTTTGAAAGGCCTAAGGAATTGGAACTTAAAATATTTTCTTTTTGTTCCTGTAATCTTTTTATGGAGATAAAAGCGTTCCTTTTTGACATGGAGGACAACATTAGGGATTTTAGATTTCCTTTTTAACTCTCTTTTATAAAAAATATTGAATGTCTTGCTCTATTTTTGTTTTCCTCATGTACAGCAGAGCTTGCAACTGCCACAGTCTCTTGGGGAAACGAGTATTTGTATGTGAAGAGTAGAAAGCTGGATGACAATTTGTTAAACATTTACTGTTTTGGGGTTTTTTTTCCTAATTTTTTTTTTTTTTTGGAGAAACCACAGCCTGTTGTGTGGGTTGATTGCATAGCTGTCTCTTCTCCAGTGTTCCTACAAATTATATTAATTGGGGTCTGCGCCGTGTTCTCAGACTCGGTTAGGTTGTTGATAAATTCTAAGGAGGGGTCTTTCCAAGAGACTACGATCAAGTTCCTATTTCCGTACAGCCTAAGACAATTCCTCCCTTCACCCGCAGCGATTACGGATTTTGGATATGGAACCATCTGATGTAGGTTATGCTGAGCTCCTATTTTGAGTGAGATTTGATATTAGAGAAATTACATCCTATATAACATTAAGTCTTGATTCTCTGTCTTTTGCTTTCTCTCCTCTTCGGCTCCAGCTTCCCCGAAGCGTGTGGGGTCTGCAGTCGTGTCTGTGCGACATGCTTTTTTTTTAAAGCAGCTCAGATGTCTCCCTCTGCAGCGTATTTGAATGACGCGACCTGGTGAGCAGGGTGCCATGCGAGGTGCTGCGGCTGAACCGGATGGTGGGACATTCTTAAGGAAAGAAGTGCTGGAATCGGTGGTGCCCTCTGAAACCAGTGGCATCCCTGCCTCTGCCTTGGTTCTCCCTGCAAGTTGGGGGAAATCATAGAATTCATTTGGGGGAACTTTTCAAAAGCCTATTTATGCCAGGAAAAACCCGATGATCCCTCAGTAACCTCTTCTTCCTCAGCCTTTGTCCCAGTCCTCGTTACTCTACGGTCTCTCACACTAAATTACACGAACTTCTTGTTGGAGCTGAGAGACTACACCTGGGTGACACTTCACTGCCCATCTGTCTATGAGGTATTTTCAGTTTGCAGGAACTCTTTGCAGGGCTCCGTGTCCCAGGTTTGGATCGGGATTTGCTATCTCATCGCCTGTTGAGTTTGCGTCTGGATGAAGAGATACTGAACGGCCTTTGAGGCTGCTGAGATTGTAAATAATAATGAGCTCTGTGTAATACATTGTGATAATTCATGTTTTAAAAAATCACCAATATATGCAGAGCATTGGGCTAAAATGTATGCTCAAACAGAAATACTAAGCATTACATTTTGAAATGTGTATGTGGATATGGATATCCAAATAGGACCTAAGTACATGATCCCATTCCATCTCCTCTGTGTGTGGTCTGTGTTTCTGAGTCAGACTTTCATTTAAATTACAGAATGAGAATCACAGAATTTCCTAGATTGGAAAAGACCCGTAAGAAGATCTAGTCCAATCATTAACCGTAGAAATATGAAAACCTGGTCCTTAATAATTTTAATTTACTTTATTATAAATATGAAGGAGAAGAAAAAAAGTATTTTTTTTTTCCTTTCTGTACCCACCATCCCCCAGAACTAAGTGCATGAAAATTTATCTACTAAGAAAGAATAGGCATTTAAATGAAGAGTAGAGTTTTTTACCTGTTTTCAGGCTGCAATAAAATGTCATGCTCTTAGCTGAGGTGTTATGGGTCACTTGCTTAGCTCGGAAAAGCACGGTATCTAATTAAATATGTCACTTAGTGTGCTCTAATTGTCACTTCTTGCCACAGAGGGGCCAAGGAGTGGGACATAATGTAGTAGACTTGTCACCCCTTGGGTTTAAGTGAACAGCTCTGACTTGAGAGATAAGGAAGGTTTGTGGGTGGTACATGTGTTTTCTCTTGGTTATCACTATAGAAGTCGGATAATTAAGAAAAAAAGAATATTTCTGAGATAGGGCCTTTCAGTAAATCATGAAAAATAGCATTGCATCGTTACTGCTGCGATCTCAATGATCCTTTGCCTTCAAGGACTTCGATGTAGGAATAGATAAAAAATAAAGACAGGGAGCAGGTAAACGCTGGGAGTGCAGGCAATCAATCTCTACATCATCTCTGTTAGGCCTTTTAATGTAGCCGGCTAGTCCTTCTGGGATTTCCCCTGTAGAAATAAGGTGAAATTAGGTGTCTCCAGAAGCAGTCCACATCGCTTAGAATAGGCTATTATTCAGAATAACCTTTTCAAAAAACCTAGTTGCTCTCCGTTCTTCGTAAGGAAGCCCTTGGAGACCAGCAGTTAGGTCTTAACTTAGAGCTGAGTTAGGTGCCGAGAGTTAGATCGAATGAATCTCCTTAAAACTATAACGATGCAACTCCGCAAACGTGACCGAGGTGTCCTTGAGGATGCCACGTGCCCAGAAGACTAGCAAGATGTGAAACCGGCCACGTTCAAGGTCTCTCTTCTGGCTGGCTGTCAAAGATCAGGCAGATGTGGTGAGACAGACTGCTCCAAGGACCTCCCGCTCTGCCTATTGTATTGCTGTTTCTCCCGTTCGTAATAGCAGAATCACGGGTTCCAGCTGAATTTCATGTGCTGCTTTCAAAATGCAACTTTGAAAGCCGGGTGCGTTCTGGTTTCTGTTGCAGTATTGAAACACAGCGTTGCTTTAATTCCTGATACTTAACAAGGTAGTGGTGTTTATTCTGAGGAAAGGTAGTGTTTTGGAAGAAAAATAATACTTCTTTAACAGCAGTTTGCAAAGTTCTTTTGGAATGACAGGTAGTACTTAAAAAGGTGGTTTTTTTCTTTTTTTATAAGTGCAATGAAGAATCAGAATTACACTCAGATTCTAAAGAAACTGAAACCAAATATTATGAAAGCTGAAAAACATGATCAACAGAACAAACAAACCCTATTTAGTAAACGACCCCCAAAACGTGTCAAAAATGTAAAAAACCCTTCTATTGATGTTAAGCAAATATAGGTCATGGCTTCAACTATTATTTTGTAAAGCATTGATGCAGTGAAGTTGGGTTGCTTTTTGAGAAGAAAAGAAGCGACTATTCCACTCCAGCGGTAAGAAACAACAGATATATGGCAGATAATCTTTTCTCATGCAGAATAACATGTTTTTGGAAAATGTACCGCTGGTGTAGATGTAAAGAGAGGAGGGAAACCTCCTAAACATGCCGTAAACTCAAAATACTGTCAATCTGATAAGCTGCAGCGATTTTGCTGTTCATTTTTATTAAATGCACTTTAGTAGGTTCTTCATGCTTCCGAGATATGTAAAGCATAACATATTTGTAGTTTCAGTCCTCTAATTGACTCTGATTTTTTTTTTCCTCGAGAAGTCTTCATTAAAGGGAAATGATTTTGCAGTCGATACCTTATGATTCGTTATAATGCGAGTAACATTTAGCACATCTTGTAGGCTGTCTGAAGAATTCCCACAAGCTTCCCAGCAAATGTCATCTTACTGCTGAACTGAGCGAAGCACTGCCTTCCTTTCGCTTTCCTGCAATTTGTCATGCTTCATACTTGGCTAAATCTGCCAATTTTCATTGTCCTCACTGACAACAGCTGTCAGCGTGCCATTTATGTCTGCAAAACTCTTGGTGGCAGCATCCTCTAAGTTACAGGATTGAAATGCAACCTGAGCAACTTAGAGATTTAGATCTGTCTGACTTCTTCCTCTGTCATGCTCACAAACAGCACCACAAAATCCCTTAATTGCCTTAGAAAGGAAGAACACAGCTGGATGTCACCGAGTGGCCAACAGGTCCGATAAAGTCGTCATTATCTTCTACGCGGCTTTGAAGAACTCGTGTTGACAGTGACGGAATTAAAATCATTTGGAGAAGCACACATGTAATGAATCTAATCACTGTGAAAAGACAGGGTGCAGGCCAGCTAAATAATTTTCTTCTTTTGTTCACCACAGAGCTGAGTAGATGCTTTTCTTTGTAGGTTCTCATTTATCGCAAACTCGCCACGGCTTTTGAGTTTTTCCCAAACCTAAAAGCTGGGAATCTATGAAATACAAATTGTGGGCAATTCCCACTTTTGAGAACAGAGTTGGGGGTTATTTTTTTAATCTGCTGTGAGAGAAGTTCCACTCTTTTATTGTTAACCTTTCAGTTGGGGAGGTTTGGGTTGGTTTTTTTTGGCAGGGTGGGAGGGATATTTTTTAATTTGGGGGAAAATTAAAGAATTCCTTGTGAATCGCAGTCTCTCATTGGGTTTGCATTTGCCATAGATACAGATATATTGTAATTCAGTCACCGTTTATCCAAACTCACACCCACCGTTGTAAAGAGTTCGGTAAGTTATTACCATCTTCCTGATCTGTTGTTAGGTGGGATAACTCCAAGGAGGGTTTTGGTTTCTCAAAGCTATCTCAGTCAGAATTTTCTCTTAAAATAATTCAAAAGGTTGATGATTCTGGGCATTAATTTTACCTAAACCAAAAATATTTGACATAATAATTAGGAGAAGTAGTTCCAGTTTGAGGCATCTTTCAAATACTCAGTATTTATTATTATTATTGCTTTTTGCTGTCATTTTGTGGTTTGGATAATTTCCATTTAGATTTTTCAGTTCTAAGTAAAAGGGATGAATTCAGAAGACAGTGAAAAATTATTTTTCTATATTTTAAAATGAAAACTTTTCTAAACATTGCGGTATTTAATATTGCAAGTAAAAAAAAACATAGGCTCATAAAATCTATTGAAGTAAAAAAAAAAAAAAATTACATTGACGATTAACGTCAAATAATGCTTATTATTTGGAATAGTTTAAAAATCACTGCTGTCTTTCCCTGCCTGGACTTGAATGTTCACCTTAAGGAGGATGTCATTATGGTTCAAGTGCTGCATTGGATATTTGGGATGCTTTTATTTCATGCAGAAAAACCAACTGAGTCTGTGAACTCATCTACCTGACAGCTGTTACGGAGCGGGTGAGGGTTCAGTGACAGTATAAAATGTTTGCTGGCAATCCTTCTTCTTGCAGAGATGCTTTGGGTCATCTCTTATGCTAAGAAAACCAAGGCCAGCTCTTGGTAGCTCTACAGAGACTCATTAATAGCCCCCATACAATTCTTATCCCCAACTTTTTTGCAATAAATAATTTTGCATTAATCTTTTTAACCTGTATTTCCGTGGGTGTTTTTAAGAAAGAGGAAGGAAAGGAGGGGGATGTGCATTAATGTGAATTACTGGGTTTATGACTGTGGACATCCTGGTCCCCCATAGCTGATTGTGATCACTCGTTAGATGCTTCGTGCAGAAGGGTTTTACTATGTCTGAGCATTATGGTGGCACTATACGCTAAGCTTGTATTTAGCAACTTAAAAAAAAATAAAAAAAATAAAGGGACTAGTCTGAATGGGTAAGCCCCCGATCAGCTAGACTGGGTGTCTGGAGATAGCAGCCCTGAAGCTATTAGCTCAGCCTGCTGCTGAGTTTGCTGCAGGGTAAAGTTTTAGCAGCACTTTTCCTGGATTAAGGGTTTATAGTGCTGTTGGGCTCAAGTTGCTCTGGGCTGCAGGTGCGCTTCCACCCTTAGGCAATCTAGTTTGTTCAACTTTCTTTTCTCCTGTAAGGTATTTGGAGGGCTGTCTCTTTGCCAGCGTAGCTGTGGAGGGTGGAGTGGTCACCAGAAGCGGTCAGGCATGGTGCGCGGGGTCCGTGGCTCATGGGAACGGTTGGCTCTAGCAAGCGGTGTTGGGCTGTATGAATAGATTATGATTTTACACTGAGCAGGGAAGGTAATTTTGCTCAGCTAGTTTGGTACAGAAGTTTCCATAATAGACTGCCTGGAACTTTTTAGAGTTGTCAATATGGAAGTTTTCTACTGATTTGGGGTACAGTCTCTAACATGGCAGCACTGTCATTATAGGGTAGTTCAACAGTGGCTCTTGCTTTGGTTAGGTCTCGAAGAGCAACAGAGCAGATCCACAATAACTATTTCTCTACTAATATCTTTTGCAATGCTTTCTGGCAGTGATGTCTGTAGAAATACCCGGTAGCACTCCCTTACACGTCCATAGACATGGCTACATTTCAGCGACTGCCATCCGAGTTAACTTTTAACCGATTACCTAGATTTACCTTGGCTCAAAAAGTTCTGTAAGAGCTGCTGTCTAATTGCTTATTTACTTCGCTTTCAGGCACGTTTGGGGCTCTGCTGCTGCAAGTACCCGAGGCAGCAAATTCAGCAGTGCCCCGGCGCTTCTGTCCGCACCGCAGTCTCTGTGTTGGAGCCATGTCCTAAAGTGGTAATGATCAGAGAGGTGCACCTGGTAATAAATTGAACTGTCTTATGGCTGGTGTTTGGGTAAGACCAGAACCACGCCATCACTGGAAATGGTCTTGATTTTTTTTTTTTTATTTTATTTATTTATTCACCAACATAGCCACGAAAGCAATGTGTTTTATCTGTAAGCGATGTCGGTTATCTGCAGATGATGTGGTTTTCTCTCGCCTGAGAAAAACATCATTAGCTCATGCTACAGCAGCTTGCGCCTTTGTTTTTTGATACTTCCAGTTTATCAGCCAAAAATAAGGATTAGCATGCATAATCTAGTGGATCCCATGAAGGCCAAACACAAAGTTACCCAAAACCACAATGTATTTTTTCAGCCTTCCCTCACTGCTGTTAAAAGGAGAAGTACTGCCCCTCTTGTCTCAGGGACCGAGGTAAGAAGGGCCTCTCACCTTGGCATCTGTGTCCCGCTGTGCATCCCAGAGTACACTGATCTCTGTATTTAGCTCTTCTTTCATATGCATTTATGAAAGAGCTTTGCACAGATGGGTAAGGGTTTTTATCCAAATTTCTCGGTGGTTTAGTGTAGTTACATCGGGAGGAGTAATTATTTCTATCAGCAAGATTGTGACAGCTACCACATATTATGGAAATTTTCTTCACTGAAACTTTAAACTTTTTTTCCTTTTGTTTGATTCTCGTAGCAACACAAAGAATAGTTTAGAAATATAATTGCAGTCTGTAGAAGAAATACAACCAGACTGGCTATGAAGCTGAATCACATTAGGACACTGGGAATAGAGCCACCTATAAAAGAAAATGAGCAGAAAGAGAATCACAGCTTGAGCAATTGTCATTTGTCAAGAAAGGGGAATCTGTGCTGAACCACCAACGACCGGCCACCCAGGAGAAAAGTCACTCTGACAGTGATGGCTTGTAGCCTGCCAGTGTTGGAAAACTCACGAGGCAGTTCTTTAACAGCAACGATGACTTCATTATCGGGCACATGGTGTATAGTTACACTGCTTAACTGCATCTGCCCAACACGTTTTATCTGGTATGGGGTTGGGTTAACCAGTTGTGCAGAGTGCTGGTGCAGCTGAACTCGCCCTGAGGACCTTGGACAATCAGCACAACCTCTCCGAAGCTCAAGGCTTCGACTTGTAAAACATCTGTGCTTTGCTGCCACACAATAAACCCGGCTGCTCGTAAGGAATTGCAAATGAGATGCTGATAGAGTTAAAATGTTCTCAAGAAAATCTGTGTAAAAGTTCAAGTTGCTTTATTCAATGAATGCATTAATTCATGACACGAATCTTTTAATGCCTCATCCTTTCTCAGCATTGCGCGTGCTGAATCACAGTTATGTATATTATACTTTCGGATATTTTTCTATTATACTTTTTTGGCTTTGCATATAGGCAATCTGTGTTAACATATAATAACTACTTGCAGAAAGTATTAATAATATTTTGTATTTCTGTGTCTTGTAATAATAGACATTTTTAATTTTTTTTGTTGGTGGAACCTCATAAAAGTCTTGTGAGAAATCCTAATTAGAGTTTTAGTGGATTCAGATACACACAAGTTCATTTTTGAATCCTGTTCTTCACGTATGTTTTATAAACCTAAAACTTCTATGTTGACTAACCCTCATTGACCCAACAATTCATGGCAGCATCTCTTTCTCACCTCTGCATTATGAAGAAATCTAAAAGTCATAGAAAAGTTTTTTTTTAAAGTATGAGGTAAATTTAAACCTGCAGCAATATAGGACAGAGAAATATGTGTGTGTTCATATACCAATATTGCCGCAGTACAAAAATACTAGTTCAAGACACCCCAGAAATAAGTGCAGATCATCTTAACTGCAATTGAGGGCCTTACATTTAAAACCAAAGCATATTTTACATTGGAAAAGAGAAATGTAACCTTCTGACATTTGAGACTGGGATAATTACCTTTTATTGGTATTTAATTGTAGTGCATGAGCGTAGAGATATTACCTAGAACTAATTACTGGTTAAAAACAGAGGTATGATTTGTTGAATGCTTTTATATCTGCAAATTCAAAATAATTGGCTCATCTGTGAAAATATGCGTTTGCTTATGGAGTAGAATAGAACTTAAGTCTTTACTTCTTAATTTTAGTAAGTACTAGTTTAAGCATTATTTAAACACAGTTAGATATTTTCTTGAATGCATCGTCAAAGCCTTAACATGGAAAAGGCTATGCTGAAAGGGTGGCCTCTGTATTTATGTCCAGGTGAGGAATAACAAGAAGGTTTTCAAATTGTTAAATTCCTTACTGATTTTGATCATCCTGGAAGCATTCAAGCCGTGAGATAAAGCTGGCGAGGAGCATTTTTACTGTGTTTCACATTTCCACCACTCTTTCAGAACTCTCTAACGCCAAGACGGAAGGAGTGAATTTTTTCCCCTAGACACAGAGTGGATGTTTTGACCCTGATAATTGACAGAGAACTTCATAGAAAGGGACAGATCATGTGGTCCTGTCCCATGCTAATCCCAGCTGCCGCTAGTTCTGCCGCTGTTGGTTCATCCTTGCTGTTCTTGAGATTGCCTTAGGGACGTTGTGTCTGTAAGCGGGAAAGGGGAGCAAATTCATCGTGAGAGGTAGGAGGCGATCTCGTAGCAGCTCGTAGGCTGGTGGATCGTGCTATGGGAGTTCGGGACCATTGGGAAGGGATGGTTTTACAGGGTTAGAGCATACACGTTAGGTATGATAATCGTATATCTTACGTACTCCAAGAAGCAAGACCAGAGATGCAAGGTTTGTAGGGAGAGGTAGTAATTTTTTAATTAGAATGGCTGACATGACTGAAAAATTGACGAGCTTTTGAGCTTCATGTGCTTTTATCTGGTTCTGAGAGCAGACTGGTTCTTTTCCATCAACATCAGTTTTTCCAAAAAAGAAAAGCGTGCCTCTTCTGACCATTTTAAACATGATTTTTAACATTTTTTTTTTTAAGCTCAAAGTGCTTTATTATGTGAGACCTAAACGGGGACGATAGCAAAATTTATTTCTATGTGTGATGATAGAGCTTGATTTACTTAGAGTGAATTATAAGAATCTGAAATTCTGTACCTGATCTGAAAGGATATCATGGTATAGCTTATCTAATTTTCAAACTGTAAATTAACAGTTAAATTAATCGCTGCATCATGTAACTACTTTAGGAGTTGTCATCTTATCTCCGTGGAGTGCTGAGGCCTCCCCTTAGACAAGTTTGGTGATAATTCCTGTTATGATCATCCATTTTCTTGTTTCTGCCACTGTCTAGACTGAAAGTGTAGAAGCAGGGGACAGAGGGAGGAGCACTGGGGGAGAGAGGAGATAGTGACATCTTCCTACTCGTTTAGTCACTATTTGTGTCAAACACACTTTTTATTTTTTTACTTTTTTTTTTCCCCACCTTTTGAGGCAGAGGTTGGAGGAGGGAGGGGGTGAGCCACTGCATCTCTCAACTTCATTACAAATGGCACGAATTGTTGGCTTTAGTCCTTCTCTTGCTGTTGTTGGGTGTGTTGGTGAGTAGTTAAATAATATATTTTGGTGTCATCTGGGCTCTTGGAATCGTATCCTTTTCAGTGAACTGAGTCCTGGTTTTAAGATACTTTTAACTCTGGCGGAAGCCACTGCACCATCATTGTTTTTCATACCTTTAAGTCTGTTTCAGACGTTATTTCTTTTTTTTTTTTTAAATCAAAATGTTTTCTATTAAGAAATA